>JABFPN010000353.1:0-51185 GCA_022817305.1 Leptoteleia sp. ZL-2020 | reverse complement strand
TTCTTTTAAATAAATACTAATATTATTTCATATATTACGAATTCATATATTACAAATTACCAAGATCTTGGTAATTAAAAAAAAAAAATCGTAATATATGAAATAAAATAATATTTATTTAAAAGAAAGATAATATATCACAACTTTACGAAAACACTTAGTAAAATATACTCATATATTTCTCTCAGTGTAGTGTTTAAAAATAGTGTAGTATATTTAACAGGAAACTACTGAATCACTTTTATGATTATTACTAATACTTTTATTAAACAACATTTCTGCTTTATTTATAAATATAACATTTAAAAAGAGTTTATTTGCTTTAACAAAAAGCGTTCATTTTTACTGTCATATTTTTTACAGTGTAATATGGTGTAATAGTAAAATGTTTTACTTTTCAGACATATCATCAAATTAATAAAAAATGTTTTAAAATTTAATATTACTTCTTTTTTCAGTGTATGGTCGACACATGTTTTAACAATTTCATATAAGAAAATAAAAAACTCATATGGACATATATGTCTTTTCTTAATTCATATATGGCCATGTATGGTTGATATATGGTAATAATTGATTTCAATATAAGGAAATTATTGAAACCATGTATGGCTAGAATATTATATCAATTACTGCCATATATACACCATTTACACTTGACTTCCACACATTTGCTTTATAACTGTAATAGGCAATTTCATTGTTTTAAATCTTATTCAAATTAGGCAGTTTTTGTGTTTTTCTCTCATTTGGTCAGATTTCAACAAATATATGGACGAAAAGGAAGCAAATGTGTGGAAGTCGAGTGTATAGCCATATATGGCCATATGTGGATTAAAAAAAATATAGATGTCCATATATGAATATGAAATTGTTAAAACATAAATAGACCATATATGTTATATTTTTACTAGGATTTTCTTTACCGTGTAATATTTCAGGTTAAAATGTTAATTTCTAATCTCATTTTTCCTGCTGTTTCTGAAATATTGGTTGAAAATATTAAAAGCGAAAGTAAATACTTTCGTAAATCGAAATAAAATTAGGAATGTAAGAAGCATTGTCAATTTTACGTCATTCTATGGTTTATCCGTAAAATAGAGTAAAGAGAACCATATGTAGTTGCAAACAGAGATTATTTTATAGTATTTAAACAAACAAAAAATGTCCAAATCTCTTATGTATATTTGCTACATTTTCATGCATTTCCTGCCCATAATTATTATTAAACTCAACACTACGCTTGATTTTCGACAAATAACATGCTAAATATCGTCATGCCTTAAAAACGAGTTTTAATCTTTTGTATGGTCACTTTATTGTAGTTACGCATTAAATAAAATAATTAAAGAAGATAACGAAGAATTTTATGTTGTTTGCAATGTAATCTTCAAAACAATTTTTCAGGAAAATTATGGCTTTGCAAAATTTGTCTATAAATTTTAATTTGATGTTTACTATTAGAATTACCAAAAACGGCATTGTCAAAGTAATTTCTTGTTTTTTTCCAAACGAAGTTATTTTGTAAATTCCAATTATGAAAGCGAAGCCGTTTGTACGATATAGGAAAATTTACCGTGCCACAGTAAAAATTATGGTAAAAAGCATCAAAGTATTTGAAAACGCGATAATTTTTATTGCACTGGCAGGGTAATTTTTCCTATACATAACAAACGGTTTCACTTTAAGGTTCCAGTATAGTAATTATGGTAATTATCTATTTGACGCCCCCTCCCCTAAACCTATACTTTTTTCTTTAAATTGATATATTTTTTTACGCTGATTACGAATCCAAAAGTTATTGGCCAAAAATAGGTCAAAATGGCACTTTTTCACAAATATCTTTCCCTATGTAAAATATATCGAAATTCTGCTCAGGCTATCTTATTCAGCAGAAAAAAATACACTGAAAGCGTGTATAATAATATTTGGAAGTCGGGGGATTGTCACCTTGCAGACGATTTTAATAGTCCTTCGGAGTGCTTGGAGATTTTCTCCCTTAACTCACAAAATATCAACTTTAGAGATATGCTCCAAAGGACGAAAATTACTTCCAACGATGTCCTCGACCTGTGTCGTTAGTTTAGTTTGATTTTAATAAAATAAATGTCAGGGGTAAAAGTTGAACCCCTAAAAGTTGAAAAAATTGGCTAAATCTATTTCTTTAAAATCAAACTAAACTAACGACACAGGTCGAGGACATCGTTGGAAGTAATTTTCGTCCTTTGGAGCATATCTCTAAAGTTGATATTTTGCGAGTTATGGGAGAAAATGTGCACTCCCATATAAACCCCCGAAGCACTCCGATGGACTATTAAATTCGTCTGGAAGGTGACAATCCCCCGATTTCCAAATGTTATTATACATGTTTTCGGTGTATTTTTTTCTGCCGAATACGATAGCCTGAGCAGAATTTCGATATATTTTACATAGGAAAAGATATTTGTGAAAAAGTGCCATTATGACATCGATTTAAAAAAATAAAGTATAGGTTTAGGGGGAGGGGGGTGAAACAGATAATTACCGTAATTCTTAATGTTTTTTTTCAGCGTAATTCATGTACCATGTACATACTTATACTTATACTTATACTTATACTTATACTTGTACTCTATAAATTAAACTTCTTTACTTTACGAAGTTTATCATTTTTATTTCTTTTTTTTTTTATATAGTATATTTCATTATCTGTTTATTCGAATTAAATATAATTATTATATTCTTATTTGTATAATTGTTGTACTTATTCCCCCCCTTTTAAACTAAAATTTTTTTGTTTGTTTGTAGGTAAGATTCTTGACACCATGGAATAAAGGATGTTTATAATTTAAATATTCAAATTAACACTGTTATCATTTGATTCCACCGGACGAATTTTCTATAAAATGCATGGTATAATTTTTAAATTAACATGCGTGTCAAATATAAAAATTAATTCAAGTAAATATGATTTAAAAAAAGAACAAATAAATATGAATAATGTTTTACGGAAGATAAAAAAATTGTCGATTATAGCGACATACATTGTTTATAAGTAAAACTCTTATTGTTGTGAAAGAGGAAATGATCATTAGAAGTTTTAATCACTTTAAAAAATATGAATTAATAAGTCATTCGATGTGAAAAATTGAAATATAGATTAACGTTTATTATATTTGAAATATTTGATCATCCAATGTTATAAAAAAATTTTCTAAATTTATTTGTCTGAATAAATGTGCACTGAGAAAAATGAAATAGTATATTTATCAATAAATTCTGGGGTATTGAACCTATATGTACTCTGTAGGTGTAACTGTAATAATTTACGGAAAAACTAAGTATATGTAATGCATACAGTTCTATAAGAAAAAATTCCCAAAAATTATAAGTGATACACATACAAAGAACGTATAGGTTCAGTATTCCAGGATTTATTGCTAAATATGCTATTTATTTTTCTCGGTGTGTAATTAGAACACCTGCATTAACTAAAATATGACAAACAAATTCTGTTTTTAACTGTGTTACTGATGTATATAAGTCATTTAGTAAAAAATAACAGTTTTTTAATAAGAAAATTGTTTGTTTCATGTATCTGAGTGTATTACTCATAAATAGATAGCTTTATGAGTGTGCGAAGGAAAACAAACTAATTTCTTCTTTCTAATTTTAATATATGAATTCTGCGTATATTAATGTATTTTTATTTAAATAAAAATGCTTCAATAAAATAGTTACATCAACTATAAAACAAAATTTTATAAGAAATAATATTTGTTGAAAGTCAAGTAACATTAACTTTTTAAATGAAATGAAAATTAGAATCTAAATTATATTACTTAAATATAATATAACTGTTTCTTATAGTTTAAACATTAAAACTGAAATATTATCTCATCTAATTTTATCGAAAAAAAAGGTTACTAATGGAAAGTGAAATTTCCAATTAAACTATGATTTAAACATCCATTAAAATTTGTATATTATGCGAGGGACAGATTTTAATAGAATAAAATTGACGCATTAACTATTTTTATTGCAGTATGAAACACATGTTTTCGAAAATGTAAAATTTTCTGTTGAAGAATCATTATCAAATTTGTACAAAGTGTGCAAAAGAATTTGCAACAAAAGGGGCATCAAAATTTATGTATAACTGACAAGTGATTTATAATTGAAAAGAACTTAACACTGTTAATATTTTTAACAGGGTTAATTCAAACACAGAAGAAATAAAATAATCACGTACAATTTTGCCAGTTTTTCTTCACAGAATCTTAAATAAAAACATTTTTAATACTTCTACGCAGAATTCGCAGAATTAATGTAATTGTTATAAAAACAATAATGTACCCCCCCCCCCCATGGATTTATACAAGAAAAGTACTTTGTAGGCTAAATTTAAAAAGGCCACGTGCTGTAACATTCTGTCAGTTTTATTTGTTAAAAAGTAAATTATATAAAATATCTCAAGAATTGCTAAGATTTCATTTGTAATCCTAAAGTGCATTTAATACTAAAATAATGATAAACTATGGGTTAAATCTGCACCTGACTATATTTCCTTGTCCTGGCAACTCTATTTTTTTGCAGCCGAAACTAAATTTCATGCAACAATTTGACTACATTTTTCATATACAGTAATGAAATTATTGCAATATCAACCGTATTATTAGGCAACGAAATTGAAGTATTGTCGTATATCGGAAATAAAGACCTGTTGGAATTTCTATAAGATAAATATTTAATTAATTACGCAATAAATTTTTTTCATTTGCACTTATCTATATACATAAAACAATGAAATCCTTGTTTATCTTCTGAACAAATCTCGATAACACGAGAATATAATATATTTGTATATGAATTGTACATAAATTTATGTATTTGTACATAAATAAGTAACACTTATAACAAAATTGATAACAAATCAATTCTGGAATCTTTTTTTTTTACACAGTCATGTTTTTAAATAAAAAATGATGTATTTTAATGACGTCACGTATTTCTCTTTTATAAATAATTTAATTTTTATTCTATATATAAATGAAACATTAATTCCAAATGAGTGATAAATAGTTTCAAATGATATATATTAATTACTAATAAAATTAGTTTTTATATCATTTTCATCATTAACATTTATTTGGAATAATAAATATATATGATAATTTACAAAGAACTGATGATTAATAAAGTTATTTCAAAAGCAACAAACTGTAATATATAAATTAGGGTTGATAAAAATCTTGATTTTTATTACTAAATGAAAAATTTATAATAAAAAAATACACGGAAAAAAGTATTCGCTTTGGTAGGTAGGTAAATGAGTTTATCTAGCAATTTTTATTTAATTTAGTAAGAATTTATCCTATTTGCAGAAGGATCTAGGTATTAAATCGACTAAAATGAATATTTAAACGTTACATAAACTGTATGGCTAATTCAACCATATACTTATATTATGGGGACTGAATATAACCTCAATATGTCAACGAAAACTGCTTGGATTTCACTGTGTTTTGGATTAGATAAATTTGTATGGCTGATTCAGCCATACAGTGTATGTAATTCAAGAAATTCGCCATACAGTGTATGTAATTCAAGAAATTTCTTTTTTTTTGTAATTCAAGTTAATTTTCATAAATTTGACTCACATAAATTTGTTTGGCTACGATAATTATAATTTCCACTTATCCCAATAATGGCCAAACAATATATCTAACTTAAATAGAAATTTAGTAGTGCATTTTTTTTTCGTGTATGTATATTTATTATAAGAAATTTTTTTATTATATTTGAAAATTCGCGTGCGCTTTCGCAGAATTGCCAAAAACAAAGTTGTGAAACTTTAGGTGTAGTTATAATATAGACACTATTGGGGACGTGAATTATCCTCAGTGTGTTTATTATTAAAAGAACATTTGACCGTTGAAATAAATTTAAAATAAAGTGTATCTGTTAGTGGCATTCAGGACTTAGTAAACGTTCTGTAGCCAATTTTATATTTTTTTACTTATATAAAAAATAATAAAACTGCATTAATTAATGTAACATTATATATCTTTACCTCCTACCCAAAAAAAAGTGATTTAAATCATGATTTTTATTAAAAAAATCACTTGATTTAAATCATTGCAACCCTAATATAAATTAATAATATATTTCTGTTTCAATTTCCTTTTATTTTCAATTGTATTGTCGCACTGCATTGTAACTGAAAAAAGAATAGTACCATAAACTAATATAATCCTGTGTTTCGCTATTTGATTGTAAGCTAAAACAAAATTAATTTAAATGTGTTAAAATATGGTATGAATACAATAATATTTCTATAAAATGTACATAAAATTATCATTTTTATTACCTTTGTGTATAATATGCAACGTATATTTCATGTTATAAGCATACAGTTCAGTTGACCTACATCACACCAAATTTTAATACATTTTTTTCGATGCAAAATAAAAATTAAATTCAAAGGAAACAATTCTATCAATGTCCTTTTAAAATCAGTGGATATTGTTTGTTCTAAAATAATTCCATTGTAAAATTATATCAATAATAAAACAAATTGAAGGCAAAATTCATTATTTATTATTGAATTTAAAAACAGATGTATTATTTATTGCCGTTATAATTTTTGATAAAATTATATTATAGATTCATAAAGGTATTCACTTAAATTTTCCCCGTTTAATGGAGAAAAAATGATATTAAAATTTAGAAATTAGTAGGTTTTTTCCATCAAATTATTTGCATTATTTTGAAAATCACTTTTAACAGTAAAAAAAGAGATGCTTTAACGTGAAAAACGTATGTTAGGAATTGTAATATTACTAATATTTGAAATAAGTTACATTAATAAATGCAAGATTTATTGACATATTCTAATATCAATATAAATGTTATTGACAAAACATACATATAATTTAGTTTCTAAACAAAATTGGCAAACAATAAGCAAACATTGTAAATAAAAGGTTTATCGTTGATTATATTGTTTAAATTTACATTAACATAAATTTTTTGTCTGATTTAGGTGTGAGACAGATGTATTAACAATGAGCCTGGCTTGATTGTCGCGGATTTGCTGTAAGTATTTAAATTAAATACATTCACATAAATTAATCAATCATCAAGATAAATGCAATGATAAAAGAATCCACACTCGACTTCTACACATTTACTTTTCATTTATTTTCTCCTCCACGCATTTACTGAAATCGAGAAAAGCGCAAAAAGCCGCCAAATGCGATTAAGATTAAAAACAATGAAACCACGCATTGCTATTGTACAGTGACTCTTTGCGCTGTAAAAGCAAACGCGTGGAAGTCTTCGGTCCCAAAAACAGCACATGTGCGGATGTCAAGTGTGTGTCATAAAAATTGCGAATTAAATAGTATGTATTAATAGACTAAATTATAGTGGCTAAAAGTGAAAAATAAAAAATGTGTTAATTAAAATTTCAACAACATTTATTTATCCATTAAAACAAATGTCCAGTTATATTTATTATATTAATGTCAAATTAATGAATTTCCTGTATGACAAACTTATTAGCGTAACTGTAAAATGACGAAAGGTAATTTAATATCGCTTCGAAATTTGTCGAACGAATCCGACGTTTCGATTGGACGAGAGAGTCGGTCGTTTGAAGGCATCGTAGTACGGGGCGTAATTCGCCAGATGTCGCGCGCATCGCTCAGAGTCGTAATTAGAAGGCAGACGTGTGGATTTGTAACATTGCTTTCGTGAACTCGGCGCTGGAAGCAGTGGTCCGGTCTTAAGAATTGCTCGAATCGGGTCTGTGTACCACTCGTTGAAAACGGATAAAGTAGTGATTGCAAGCTGCCGTGAGAGCGCGCGCAGCCATTGTATTTCGCGCGTTCTATGCGAGTGTTGTGTTTTTAAAAGCACGTCCAACTGGAGACGTGCGGCGGCGAATCGGACGTAAATTGATTCGATTGTCGAGTACTCGTCGAGTTACGAAAAGTATAGGAAAACAGTGTGCAAGTATCGAAGTGCGCGGTGAAACATTGTGAGGCGACGTTCTCCGTGTCGGCGCGCGCCGATACCGAGAGGCAAAGTGGGGAAGACTTGCGTCCGCCATAGCAGCTTACAGCAACCAGCTATAGAGAAAGCAACGCAACCGAACATCGTAACGCCGCCGCGCCAAGCTGGCTTCGGCTCGCATATCATTGCGATCCGGCGTCTGAGTGAGCGAATCTCGTCGAAACAGGTGCGTAAACAGAACCTCGGCGAAAAGAATGGAAGAGAGAGAGGGCGAAGCGCGCGCGCGGCTCTCGTCCGTTGCTTTTGGCTCCGACACCGATACACACGGACACGGAGCCACCAATACCAACAGCGATGCCTATTGTATGTACCAACAGCCTCGCCGCCATGTTGCCCGAGTGATCGCGACACGGCGCACGGCAAACTGAAATCGTGCCCGAAAATACGCAAGGCGCGGCTCAAAGGTTCGTGGCGCCGCGTCCGAATCGCCGTTACGCGGCTTCCCCGAGCCCCGCCGCCTCGCGCACCCCCGCACCCGCCCGCCGAACTTACCTCCCGCCCGCCCCCCTCCCGGCCCCGCCATCCCGCGTCCCCGCTGTCCCGCCGTCTCGCGGCCAACAGACGCGTGCTCCAGGCTCCAACCGCGGTTAGTCTTTTTCATTTTCACCCGTCGCTCTCCTTTTGCTCCCTCCCCCCGCTTGTTCGCGCCCCCGAGTCTACACCCAGCTCCTGCTCCTCGGCCCGCTTTTTCCCCGCGAGTCTCTCAACCTCCTTTTCAGCTTTCCTACCAAGGTTAGGGCCCGATCAGTTTCACGATCGCGCTTCGAGGTTAAACGTTTTCGCGGCTTTTTCACGAGTCTTCTCGGCTTCTTGTAGCCGATCGGTCGCGAGGTGCAGTTTATGTATAAATACGCGTGCACGACTTTCGACTGATGTCCCACGTAACTAGATTTTTATCATTGCATTTTTTGTCTTGTACGTCTAATTAGTTTTGTTTTTGTATATTTATGAATTTTTCTCTTTTTATTCATCATTAATTGAATGGGATGGCACGCATGTTTTTAATACACGGGAGAAATTGTGCCATTCCTTTGGGAACAATTTCAATGCTTTGATATAATTTTATAATTTTTATTTATAATATCAAAGTTTTGTTATTTGTTAACTCTCTTATATAATGCAATTGATTTTCATTAAAACGGAGTCTAATAATATTATTTAAGCATTATTTTGTCTACACTATTTAAATGGTTATTTGTATAAAAAAATCAAATTGTTTAGCTTTTTTTTGTATTCATTTTATTTTTATACCTTAAAATGCTATTAAGAAATATAAATTATTGTTCCTAACATTTTTGTAAATTATTTTCTTAATTTATCATCGTTTTTATTTGAATTTGATTTATAAATAATAGACTGATATAAGTTATTTTCAAGTTATATTAATTATGTTTTAATTATAAGCTTTATCTATATATTTTTTTATTCTCAATCTTTCAAATATTTTGTCATACTCAAACAGTGATCTATAAACTATTTATTAAAAAAATAGTTACAATAAGTAATTAAAATATTTTTTTAATTTTAATAAGAGTTTTGTCAAAGATTTAACTTTTTTGTTATAATCAATCAATATTCTTGTTAATACATTTCATTCTAATTTCATTAGACCTTTATATAAATTACTACAAATTTATTTTAACTTGTTATCTTAATATTTATCAATTTGAAATTCTGTTTTAAGTAATATATTCAATATTATTATATGTTACAATATATTTGGTGTATCTTTTGTTATTAAAATATACATTCTAGTTAATGACCTATTGATGGCTAATCAAACCCTCTCTTACTTTCTTATCAAAATATTATACATTTACAGTCATTAGGTAATAGTTTAAATTTATTCTTTAATAATATATTTAATATTTCTTATACTCATTGACAAGTATGTATTGAAAATTCAGTTTAAAAATATTATCAAACATTGTTTTAGTGTCAATCTATTCAAAATTCAATTTTTTTTCATGAGTAACCTGATGTAATATTGTAATTATAAATAAAAAAGGCAATAATATTACATTATTTGTCTCTAAATTACAAAATATATCTTCTAAATAAAAATGTAAATATATGCAAATTATAAATATTTGTGCTACTTTGCTTCCAAAATAATATTAAAAATTATGGCAATATTATAACAAATGATTGATAGTATACACTTTCTAATGTACCTATTTATACAAGAATTTATACATGTTATAGACTTTTATATTTACACTGTATTGTATATATTTAAACAATCTTAACGAATAAAGTAATATATTGAATGTTAAAAATTAATTTATCTTAAACATTAGTTTAAATATCATATTAAAAAATTAATTTCTTTATAATAGAATTTGGGTAAAAAATATTATTTAAGAATTAATTTTGATTATAAAATTGCACAGTTTACAGAATAAGTCAATTTTCTATAAAATTATTAATTCATAAAAAGATCTTAATTTTAATTACGTAACATTATTTGTTTGTATTTGTTTATTTTTTGTGTTTGGTGACAAAAAATTCTGATATAAAAAAATATAACATTTTTATTAACAACCGATATGTTTATTACGACTTCTTTTGAATTATTAATTATAAGTTCACATAATTCTTTTCAAAAATTCAGTTTTTTTATCATGAATATATAAATATGTATGTACAGATGATACTATTATATTATACAATTTTGTACAGTTTAATAATGAATCTATTTTTTATTATTTTTATAGAATCGACTCCAAAATGCAGCAAGTCGATAATATACAACAAAACAACTCTGTAAGTTTACAATTTTTAAGTTTATATTTTTAACTTTATATATGTTATAAACAGTAATAGTTTTCAGGATTTGATAATATTTCATCACTAATTTTATACAATTAATTTTAAAGTAAAATTAACTAGTCTACACAAGTATTTGTATCTATCTATAAAAAAAACAATAACATATATAATAAGAAAAACGGAATAACTTTTTATTCCAATGTTATTTTAATATTTTATTGAATTCTGATTTGTATTAAACTATTATTTATTATAAGGTATTTAACCAACAGACAAGTGCACCTGGCAAAGCAACAACGCCGTCTGCACCAGCGAAAGAGCCGCCTCCGAGAGAAGAACCGGCAGTTGAGCCAATAAATGGCATCGTACAACCGCCTGTTTTTCCCCCGCCAAATAGGCCGGGCAGGCTAACAAATCAAATTCAGTTTCTGTTGAAAAACGTCTTCAAGCCAGTATGGAAACACCAATTTGCCTGGCCATTTCAGCAGCCTGTGGATGCCAAAAGGCTCAACTTACCGGTACGCCTTTTATTAAAAGTCGAAATTCTTTACAAAATCCTTAGTTTCTTCATATTCGTTAGTAGAAACTTCTAACTTATATTGAATTATATGTACAGGACTATCACAAGATTATCAAGCAACCAATGGACTTGGGTACAATAAAGAAGCGCTTGGAAAATTGTTACTACTGGAGTGGACGAGAATGTATCCAAGATTTCAATACAATGTTCACCAATTGTTACGTTTACAACAAGCCAGGCGAGGATGTTGTCGTTATGGCACAAGCACTGGAAAAATTATTCTTAACGAAGGTTCTTATCAACTTTTCAACTAAATTTCTTTAAACAAATTTACAAACTTAAATTGTTGATATATTAAAGTAAATTTCATTAAAGAATAATGATTGAATGCAAATTGTTAGTATAAATGTTTTAATAATGTATCTTGTGAAAATTCTAGGTTGCACAAATGCCAAAAGAAGAGGTAGAACTGGAACCACCCGTTCAAAAAGGCCCAAAAGGTAAGAAAGCGCCTCGTACTCCAGGCACAGGAGTTGGGGGAGGCACAGGTGCAGGTCGTGGTCGACCGTCTTCAGGAGCTGCCGCAGTTACGCAAATCATACCAAACAATTTGACGCCTGCAGCTGGTACAACTGGTGTAATGCCAATGCCACCGCTTGGTACGCAAGCACCCGTTTCCGTACCAGGGAGCACCAATACGACGACGATCGCGCCGCCAGTAAACATGGGTGTCGCTCCAATGGCGACAACGCACAACTCCTTACCACCGCAGGTAGTCTCACCACCTCCAACGAGCTATCAAGCGCCGCCACCACTCGATGGTCAAGCACCAACAGCGGTGGCAGCACCAACGGCACCTCAAGTGTCAGCGCCCTCCGTTATGCACTCCACTCCCCCAAAGCCAAAAAAGGGAGTGAAGAGAAAGGCTGACACTACAACACCAACGGCCAACTCGTTTGAACCACTTTACCCACCACTGGATGCAAAAAATCCGAAAATTTCAACAAGGCGGGAGTCCGGAAGACAAATTAAAAAGGTTCATTTTTACTGAAAGCTTTGTATTTAAAATGTTGTTTTTCGTCACGAGGGAATGAGAAACGCAATTTTACCAAACTCCTTAGGGAAGGAAATGGCGTTTCCTTCCCTCGGTAACGAAAATAACAATTATAATATTTTTAAGTTTTGCAAAATATTGTTTGAAATGTTTAATTTTGTATTTAAATTTTAAACATAAAGCCGACGAGGCCAGCGGAAGATGGGTTAGTGCCATTCCATCAAGGGACAATGCCTCTTATGGGTGCAATGGCTGCGCAGCCTCAACATCCGGCCGGAAAATCGAAAGACAAATTATCTGAATCACTTAAGTCCTGCAATGAAATCTTGAAAGAACTATTTTCAAAGAGACATTCGGTATGTATTGATGATTGTATTCATTTCTTTCGATTACAATTTTAATACAATATTGATAATTCTCAAGTTTTAATATTTTATTATTTATTTATTTTTGTTTAGTAACTTGGTGATTAGTAATAGAAAAAAAAAATAGATTTATACTAATTTTTAATCAACTATTTAAAATGGTATACATTTAAATAAGACATTAAAATGATTTCTACAAAATATTCTGAATACCTTTTTAGTGTTTAATTTTCCCTCTATTTACCTACCGATTAAAGTTTACACTTCATTGTTGTATTAAAAATGCTTAGTATTTTATAAAATATTGTATTGATATTATATAAACATAATAAGATTGAATAATATCCATTGATTGAATTAATTAAGGAGTTACATTTGAGTGGTGCAAGGTAAGGGGCAAGCTTTTATGCCCCTAATGTATTTTATGTCAGGTTTACAGCTTATAACAAAAATTATTTTTCTTAATTCTATAATAACACATTAAATTTGCAACTTTTGACTAGAAATATTCTATAAATTAAATAAATTATGATTTGTAATCTAGTAAATCTTATGTATTTTATACTATTCAATTTATTCAATTAGTAGTGTAAAAAACACGACAACAGTGCTCTGTAAAAGGCAGTTCTCGCGTTTTTAATTGTTGTTGACAAAGATAACCGCAACCGTGGTCAACTTTTATAACCTCAAAACTGTTAATGTAATACACTATACTAGTGTCATCATTTTCATATCTTTTTCATACAATATTTATATCTCTTTGCTTATCTTAGCATCGTGAAGTAACAAGTACATTAGCGATAGAAAATTATACACTATTACAATCAATTATAATATAAGCATATAAACATAGTAGAAATGTGAATATAATAACATTTTATACATTTAATCATTAATATTAATTCAAGAAGAAATACATTCGTCATATATTAATATTACATTAATTACAAGTAATATTTTACAAATTATACTCTAACAGAAAATTATCCTGTTTTGCGCTCAGTTAGTGTTTATACATTTAAATATAAAAAGTGCAGATTGCATAAAAATAAATATTATCAATTATACATGCATGAAGTTGTGTCATAATGAACAATTTTTCTTCTTAGGGTTATGCATGGCCTTTCTATAAACCCGTCGATGCCGAATTGCTCGGTTTACATGATTATCACGACATCATCAAAAAACCCATGGATTTGGGTACAGTGAAAACGAAAATGGACAACCGAGACTACAAGACCGCCCAGGAGTTCGCTTCTGACGTGCGACTTATATTCACGAACTGTTACAAATACAATCCACCAGATCATGATGTAGTCGCCATGGCTAGAAAATTGCAGGACGTATTTGAAATGAGGTACGCCAAAATTCCTGACGAGCCATCGGGTGGCATGGTCGCGATAAAGAACACGAGCAGCAGTGGAAGCAGCTCTGGTTCCGAAACCTCGTCCGAGAGCGACGATTCCGAAGAGGAGCGTCGCGAGAAACTCGTTGCCTTACAACAAGAGCTGAAAATGATGCAGGAACAAATGAGAAAGCTCGTGGAAGAGAGTGGCAAGAAGAACAAGAAGAAAAAGAAACAACTTGACAAGTCCAAGTCGAAACCCATGAGTAATAAGAACACAAGCATGGTCGGTGGTCACGGAAGCGCAATGAAGGAGTTAATGAAACAGAGCTTACCTGGCGTCGGGGATGGTGTAGGGGCAAGTATAGCAAACATGCCAATGGGTGCGGGCGACGTCAAAATGGCGGGTGCCTTATCCGGTGAAATGCACCATCCAAGCGCGATGCCAGGTACGACTAATAAAGCGCACCAAACCACCGCGAATCTTAGCCACCATCTGACGAGCGGTCCTGCCAACGCGAAGACCGGAAAAGGCAAAGGCAGAGGACCTGGAAAAACTACGGCGACCACTGCCGCCGCGGCAGCGACACCCAACGCGGCTACAAAAAGGCCCAAGGCTAACAGCCGATCTACTAGCGGTAAAAAGAAAAGTGCTAGTAGTCAACCACCCCAGATTGCGTTTGACTCTGACGACGAGGATAATGCTAAGCCCATGTCCTACGACGAGAAGAGACAGCTCAGTCTGGATATCAACAAGCTTCCTGGAGACAAGCTGGGCCGTGTAGTGCATATAATTCAGTCGCGCGAACCATCCCTACGAGACTCCAACCCGGACGAGATCGAAATTGATTTCGAGACATTGAAACCATCCACTCTCCGGGAGCTCGAAAGCTACGTTGCCTCCTGCCTAAGAAAGAAGCCACGTAAGTTCCCGTTTCTTCAACTCTACCGCGCTTGTTATTTTCTTTCTCTTTCTTTCTCTTTGTTTTCCTTTTTATCTGCAAATGACGTTGTATTATCTGAGTACACTTAATTTTAATTTGAATATATGATACGAATTCGTGTTACTTTGCACAAAGTGTGTTTTCGAATGTTAGAGGGTGGAGGGTGGCTTTCTATTAGTTTTTGCATAATTAGTAGCATTGGCATACAGAGGATAAGTTAATTGGTCTTTTGTATGTTTCAATTATTTCTTATTTCCGTTGTCCAGATAAAAAGGTCAGTGGTAAATCAAAGGATGAACAAATCGCTGAGAAAAAGCAAGAGCTTGAAAAACGACTTCAAGATGTTACTGGCCAGTTAGGAAACTCCAAAAAGGCTGCTAAAAAGGGTAATTATATTACTTTTTAAGGGCTATGGAGATTTTTCCTAACTATAAAAAGACGTGTTCTTTATTTGTGCGTTGTTTTAAAATAATATAATTGTTATTTCTTTATTATAGACGACAGCAGTAAGTCTGTAGATGTCGTTGGAACTGGTAGCGCAAGCGGCGGACCACGATTGTCTGCGTCAAGCAGCAGCAGTAGTGACAGTGATTCGAGTAGCAGCTCCCTATCGACGAGTTCCACTGATACGAGCGACAGCGAAGCAGGTTAGATTACAAATCTTACTCTAAATGTTATTTACCTGGAATGAAAACGACAAACAAATCTCTTATATTGGGATCAAAGATATTTCGCTCCATATTTTGTTCAACAGAACAAAGATGTATCTCGGTACTGCGATCTTCTTCGAATTACCACAATGAATTGAAATATGAAACAGACATGTATCTCTGACTAAATGAATTTATTTTGACTATGTATTGTTTTGATTTATGTTTAAAAAATTTTTTTTATATGTATATAAATTATACATATAAATTTTTCTCTCAAATATTTAATTAATCAATGAATTTTTGTGGCGCGTCATTTTCATACGGACAATACAGTGTGTGTATAGTTTTTTAATGAGCATTAAACAAAGCATCGGTAATTCGTTGAATTTTTGATACTTTTGTAAATAACTAACTCGTTGAATCAAACAGAAGAATATATTCCAACGCATTATCGCGTAAATTTTTTCATAGACGTTATATTATCTTTTGTTTTTTAACTAAATTTACAATATAGCACAAACATCCCATAATATTCCGATTTAGTTTATTTTCTCATTTTATACTTTTTGTTCCATCCACTTTTTTTTCACCCCATTTGTTTTAATGATAAGTGACACACCATACCATGGAGCATGTATCATAAAGAACTTATGCATTATATATGTAAATACAATTTATTTCAATATTATTACATTATAACGCATAACTCTGCACATCTTTTGAGAGAAAAAATAATATTTCATTTAATAAAACTGTCTTATTTTTTCAGTTAATCATCCTATAAATTAAATGATGACTAAAAATTGTGAAAAATTGAAGGAAAAGTACACATTTATGTTAAATGAAACATTTTTCTCCCTCAAAGATATATAAAGTTATGTATCATAACGTAATAATATTGACCTAAAGTATTCCATTAATGCATTATTGCATAAAATTTATATGTAATACAATTTTGATCTCCATAATCGTAGATTTTTTTTAACCCCATAAAGTACTCTTGTATAAAAAATGAAGAAATAAATAAAAAAAGAAAGGTTTTTTTTTTAAACATGGTCTGGTGGTTACTTTTACCACCCCACCCCTTTTTTCCGTATCAGTAACTTTTTTCCACTTCCATATCTCTTCACATCATGACAAAGAAGCAATAATCTTTCGATAATTAAACAGACAGTTTGAACGAAGAACCGATGCATCGGCAATAAAACGCGCAACGTGTCAAAACTTATGACCGATAAATAAGATTCAAATAAATGAAACAAAAAAAAAACTGCACAAATCTGTTGCTACGAATCTTTGACAAAAAGCAACAAACTAAAGAATTTATAATCAGAAAAAAAAATAATAATGCTTTCAATGATACGACGTGATTACATCGTTTCGAGTTCCAATGCGAATATGTTACATTGAAACTCGATGCATCGCAGATTTTCTGTGATCTTTTCGTTGTCCGACTATGTTTATGAATTATTATTATAAGAGTAGTAAGGTTATAGCTAAGTGGAGTGCAGACTGTGTTTAGAGGATACCATAAAAATATGCCATGAACAAAAACAAACAACAATAGCAAAGTTTATATCTCCAGAACAAGTTAAAGTCAATTTCATTAAACAAAAAAGATATATATATATATATATATGTATATATATATATAAATAAATATATATGTCAAAAAATCAAAGTCAATCAGATATGGTATAAATGTACGTTAAAAAGAATAATAGTCATTGAAGTTAATTGATTGAATCTTCCTCTTGCTCTGTTGACGTTGAAGTTACGTCGTTCTGCTCGAGATTTAACAAAGTCGCTTTTTCCACCGCAGTCGTCAGGATGCCGAAAATTGATTGCCGCATTTTGTACATACATAACAGCAGATGCTCGCGACACTCTGACGACCGCAGTGAAAAAAGGCGCGGCCCGATTTTGCTCGTTATCGGTAGAAATCAACATTTATACAACACTAATCTTAACATGCGGAAGTGAATCCTACCTGTCTCATCGTATCGTATCATTATTATTTATTCTCGTTTAGTTTTTTTTTCTTTTTTTTTTTCATTTTTTTTATCTAATGATGATAAAATGAAAATTATTAATTTTTTGAATGAAAATCAAAAGTAAGATGGAACAGAAAATGTTCCACGCTACGTGGACACTTACGCAGACACATTTTTAGTTAAATGGGAAATTAAAAAAAAAAGTACTTCGTTCACTTTCTCTCTCGAATAATCTGTTTTTTCTTCTTTTTTTAAAAAAATAAAAAAAGTCTCATTTTCATTTAAGTACTTGAATGTATGTACAGAAACGAATCATAGATTTAGAAATAATTATTTAAAGAAAAAGAAAAAAAAAGAAAAAGATGCATTAATGACGATAAACAATATAAAATAATAATAGTAATAACAATAATAGTTTGAATGAAACGAGAAGAGAAACGACGACACAACGCGCTTACGGGAAAGAAATGCAGACAATGTGTATTGGTGGCTGGATTTATTGATAACCGGCGCGCTCTAGGATACGTTTAGGTTCGGTCTCAGGTGGATCGTGCTTTTTTACATTCACAGTACTGATGCGTTCTTTCAAAGCTGCTCAAAAATGCATTACCTTTCGGCTTCGGATACGGATAGATTTTTGATTTGCTTTCGAGTCCCAAACATTTTTGTACACAGTGTGAGCACATTTCAGTAACGTCTGACAATGGCCTTTTAAAGTTCTGTTAAGACACAAGCCGACACGCGACGACGGAGAGGGGGGGGGGGAGGGGGAATATGCGTACAAAGTAGTTAATCGCGGTTGTTTACCGGATATCACAGCAAAGTTTGGATGTAAATTATCGGTAATGCTTTTATTCGAAAATACGGCTGAGTGACGAGTCAGATGGTTGTGTACACCCAGTCCCATCGAAAGCTAAACAGCCTACCGGCTCCATCTAGCTGTATAAGTTGGTAGCACTAGCATTGTAATAGAATTAGCAAAACTTAATACCGAAGTTCGTATTACAACGTTCATTAGAAAGGGATGCAAATATTCTGGTAGGAGTATTTCCAAATCAGTGCTACTGCTGCCAACCTAAACTGGCTAACAAAACCAGGCGAGCCGTTTAGCTTTCGATAGTGTCTGGTCGTAACAAATACCGGTGTTACACACGATATCCAGATTGCCGCTCTCGGGGCGGCACTTAAACTGTGCGCAAATTCGGAAAGGACAAATTAATGTTCCATGGAGGAATGAGCATGAACAAAATGGCATTTAAGTGGGGATGGGGTCCACTGGTCAGAGTCGTCCGTAGGCTTTTTATTAACCGAATTGAGAGAGAGCAATTGAAATGTGCGTTGTGCTGCCACCTTCGCGACAATTAAAGTGGGCCCGACTATCAGAGCAGCTAACGACGGAGCAAGAATGTCGCACGCCGAAAATGGACGTTTTTATGAGTCGAATGGCGAGGCACAAATGCATTCATGAAGTGGGTTTCTCAACTTCTTGTTTCACGTGGCGTCGCGCGATTCATCCGCAGGCCTCCAAACACATTGTTTGCACTCCGCTAAGCTTTGATTGTACCCAAGACAACGTTTCTGATATCAGGCCAACGAGTCAATGATTAACGAAAATTGTAATTCGATGAACTGTTAATGTAAACAAAAAACCATAAACAAAAATAAAAACAAAAAAACAAAAAAAACGACAATTTTAAGTAAATATGGAAGAAGAACATGGGGATAAAAAAAAAAGAGAAAACAATAATTGATACGTCGCTTCGTCTCTTCTGATATGAGCTCCATTGAATTTTAATCTCGGTATCTGCCATTTGTGTAATTGGTTAATTATTTTTCATAAAAAAAAAAATAAATAAAACTCGGTGACAAGTAAAGTCGATTCGAAACGATTTGATGTTTTTCATCGAGAATTAAAAATTGTACAGAACTTCCACGTCGACTTCGAATCTTGTATAGTCAACATTTACACATGGCACTGGATGACGATTTTGCGGGCCGGTATTTGTGTTGCGATCTCTTCGTCTTATTGTCGACGTTAAATCGAAGAAAAAAAAAGAATAATATTAATAATTATTAATATTAATCATAATAATAATAATAATAATAAATAAATAATAATAATAACGAAGAAAAGCAAAAATAGGTAATTGTATATCTATATATATATATATATACATATATATAAAATATACATGATGTGTGTGTGTGTATCAAATTTATATATGTATAAATACACAAGGTGAACGGGAAACACCGAGGGATTCCACGAAATCGTTGTTTCCGAAATATCACGAGTTGTAAAATTAGTGAAATTTGATTATCGAGACTTGGACTATCGCATTTTTGCAATCGCCGCGGGTGCGCGCGCGTAACCTCGTAAAACTCTCACACCGCTCTTTCACACGTACACTCATACTTTTCCATTACCGTGTAATAACCGAAGGGACAACGGAGGTGGGATGCGGGGACAAGGTCGCGCGCGCGTCGCCCCCACCCCTCCCCTCCCCCTCCAAAATCGCCGCAAACGATTGGGGCAACTTTTTGATACAAGCTGCAAGGATATATTTAATTTTAAGGGATATTTTTGTTTTTATATTTTTTATCTACGTGTATATGTCTGCTCCGCGGTGTAGCGGCTTTCGTTAAAATATCATGTACATTTAGGCAATATATAATATAGAATGAATTACGCTATAAGGATTAATTGCATTGCAAGAAAGGAAGCGTTATAAGTACCACGGACATTATTTAAACTTTGCCGCGCCCTCCCTGCCCTCTTCTGCGCGTGCTCCCGCAATCGAGAATCGTCGAGGGAGGGCGCCCTTTTCCACGTTGCACTCGGATACAACCAAAATGGACACCATTAATCGTGCATTCAGCGGCGTACTTAACGTTAGTTAATCATTATCATTTCCCTTCTTATTATTTCGCAATTGGACCTTAGTTTCAGCGGGGAAGAAAAGGGAAAAGGATAACAATATTTCCGGTTACCCATACAAATATGCATAAACGTATCCTTTTCCTTCTTTTTTCGTTTCTCTTCCTGCTTCAAGTTAACGAACATGGAGAAAAGATCATTAAAAAAAAAGTATTGACCAAGTCGGAGTTAACGGATTAGCTGAAATCTTTGCCTTCCGCATCATTCATCTTCCTCTCATCGTTTCGATACTTCCTTGACTTCTCGTTCGACGCGCTCTCTCGCCTCTCCCCCCCCCCCCCTTCTTTTTTCGGTTCCCTTGGTTGTGGCCCCGACGCGGAATCTGCGCGCGCAAGTTCAACTTCGCGTTTCGCCCTCTCTTATCATATTGTCGCCGTTACAATTGTACCCCACGATGATTCCATGTTGATTTCGTCATCGTCGACCCGTCAAACTTTCTTCTCCCCATTCGTCCAAGTTGGAAAGTTCCTGCTCGTTGCTTGAATGTCCCCCCATCCCCCCCCCCTTTAGTTTTGTACGCGGGTTTCGACAATTCTTCCAAAATACTCACGCCATCTTGGTCGCACGTTTCACGCAACACAATCTTGCGTATATTTTCTACCAGAGGAACCGTATATTTTCCGTATAGAGACAATTTTGCACGAAAATTTTTGTGAACTAACTAAATGCGAACGAAAGTGGGAGGAACATTGAGCAGGAAAGTTTGCCGATCTCAATTGTATAATTGCGCCGAATAATTCTTTGTTTTCCTTCTCCTTCTCTCTCTCTCTCTCTCTCTCTCTCTTTCTTTCGTTCTTTCCTCCTCTCGCTGCCTATGTTCTTTCATAAACCGTCACACTTTCTTTCGTCTTCTTTTTTGTTCACTTTGTTGAAGATGCTTTGTACAATATCGAACCGTATGATGGTACATTTACGTACTTTATTTAGGACTAATCTATTATATTATTACTTTTAGTGTATTGTTAGCCACAACAAAAATGCTGTTTGACAGTTTCGTAGTCAGTTTTTTTTTTTTTGTAATTATTTGACACGGTTACTTTTTTATTATTATTATTATTACTTTTTGTTTCCCCCCTTATCAACTTCTTATCCCAATTCATCGATTACGAATAATTATTATTATTATAAATGATATATGAGAAATTGGTTATTATTATTATTATATTATATTGTACGATTAAAAGATAAGGTTATGATTATAGAAACTAAATCATTTTACACGATGAGAAAAGGAATTATAGTGGTCTCTATCGCGCGCGCGCACGCATTTAGGGCGCGAAACGGTTTTTCCCCCTCCTCTCGCCGGCGATAAGTGCGTGTGCGCGGGCGAGCCAATGTTGCGAGTGCGTCTGTTTGTGTGCGTGAAGGAGTGTCTGTATTTAGATATGTCTATACTTAAAGTTTATATAAATATATATACACACACATAACACACACTCGTAAACGTAAATAAAGAAAAGGAAAAAGAAAGAACGCGTGTATATGTATCTATATCCGAAAGATTCAAATATATGAGAATATATAAATATTATTATTATACACACATAATTATTCGCAAAAACGAACGACGTAAATTGACTTTGTGTAGGACGAGGGAAAACACGATTGTTCAGCGTACATTGCAAATTTTTTTAATATAAAAAGCCACGCGAAGATGAAAAATAATTCAATTGAGAAAAAGAATAAGCGCGCAGAAAATGAGACAAAAACAATTACGAATAGTAACTAAAAGATTGACGAATAATAAGAGGAAGTGAAATGAATTTTGATTTATAATTACTGATTGAAAGTTCACAAGACTATGGAAGTGAAAGATAAATTAACGCGAGAGAAAAAAGGGGGGAGGGGGGGGAGGGGGTAAAATTAAAAGAAAGAAATGATTAAATAATGATTAAGAAACAAAACAAAATGAAATGATGAAATGAAAGCAAACATACAATGGAGATATTTAATTTAACATTGTTGTACACAGTGATACATTATAATATAAGTATATGAATAAAATCTATTAGAAAATAAAAAAAAACAGCACAATTGTGTATTTATTGTCGCGGATCCAAGTTTGTTTTTGTCATGGCTGGCTATCCTCTCAGCACTGTCGCGCATATTTTCGTGCGCGCAATATTCCGAGCGTGGCCGCGCCATGAAAATATCAAGCGACGCATGTACATTGCAGGCAACGAACCCACCTCAAATCGCCCGCCTCGCAAGAAAAAGAAGTCTTTACCGAATGCAGCGCCACCCGCGCCCGCAACGGCGCCGGTCAGCAACGCCACGACGGTGCAACCGGTAAGACACCCCATTTGTCAAACATGACAACCCATGCATGGCCAATCACGGTCACCGACCATGACATTTTGCATCCATTTAATGGCCCGGTTTTTTTTTTTTTTTTTTTGGTTCATTTGCGTATTCTTTCTTTTCTCAATCGGTCGGTGGTCAATACGACAATTTTTTTCCTCATCCAACGGCGGATCATCACAGACGGTTCCGCGCGTTTTCTCTTCTCAATTGTAATCTACTTTCTTTAATCTAATTCCGTATGGGGTTTTTTTTTTGTTAATTATTTTCAATTAACAATATTTTTATCAAAATTTATTTGTATGTTCATACTTAATCATTTTAACGGTCTATTTTAATGAACATCCTTGCACAATCGTTTCAATGTACCAGTAATATTTCTTTGTCACTGTAATTGTGTGATAGTTGGATAGCTGATATGTGATAATACGTAGTTGAATGGTACAAATTACTGTTAACATCGGTAAAAGTTCTATCGCTCTTTTTCGTTAACTTACAAGTAACGTTATTCTCACGTCTTTGCCATTACTGTTGAAAATAAGAAATGAGATAAATGAAAAAGGGGAATGGTATCGACGAGGCTTCTTGCCGCCATCAGCATGCTCATTACATAAAGAATATTATGATAGAATTCGCGGGTTTCGCGAGCACAGAAGAATAATGTTCATTCTTGCATAGGCAAGTAATTTAAATCACACGAGTGGTCTACTTATGAACAGTCAACCGTCTAACACCACGGCAGCGGTTAGCAAACCGTCAGTGGCTCAAGTGAGCAATGTTCCGTCGGAACAAGGTATGTAATTTTCAGATTAAATTTGCAGTTGGACCTCCCATTAATGGTGTTTTCGATAAGTTTGCGTATCCTCGTACTTTCAAAATGGGAAGTTCAACTTTATTTCAAACTGGGACTGACTTTTGGTATTCGTGTTCTAATCTTAACTGCAGTACAACTTCCAGCGCCTTAAGAGCATGCAATATTGCTATATACACGGGAATTAGTATATTTTTAATTTGTAACAATATTATAGTACATTTTAGGATTTGAGGATAAGAGCACCCTGTACAATCATAAGAAGAGATTTTTAATACAAGTGTATTTGTAAACAATGCGAATCTGCATGTAGAAAACTGTAAGGTCGATAAGCGCCTTTGCCTCGCATTGTTTACGAATGTGATTGTGTTTAATATCACTTCTTATAAACACATACATTCTCCAATTGATTGTGCAGGATGCTCTTATGAAATCCAAAAACATATTATAATACTGTTACAAATTAGGAATACATTAATTTCGTGGATATAACACTTATATGCTCTTAAAGTTGATCCTTCGGCGCGATTGGTGTGTCAGAAACGTGGTACGGTATTCGGCGATGACGAGTAAAAGAAATTAAGAGAAAAGCAACAAAGAAAAATTGGTTATAATCTAATGTAAAAGTGAGAGAATCGATGTACTTAATTCGTCAAATCTTAACATTGTTTAAATTACCATTTTGACAAATAAAGTACGACCAACGATTATCTCACTTTTGAATTATATTACATACAAAACTTTCTTGCAATACAGTCAACTAGTTCTTGGCTATTTGGTACCCGTTTTTCGGACACGCAAACCCCCGAAGAATCTCCTTAACTGGGCCTTATCATCTCATATTTTCTCTTGCGCAACTGCAAGTGTGAAAGAGATGTCGCTACTTAAGAAGCTGGACTTTTTACTGCGCCGGACAAATATTTGACTTTGACAAAAACAATCGGACTTGAGAGAGACTCACCTTACGAAGACGTATTTGAATTGATTTGGATTGTTGTTGATGTTTGGTCGTGGACTAACAGTATTGTCCTTTTGTGCTAGTCATTCCACCAGGTGGAAATAACGCGCCTTCGGTCACAATGGCGATGGTGAGCGCCGGTCCAGGTATGACCGTAACTAGTCACGCGTCGTTGCCGGCTCAGCCGGCGCAGCGCGCAGTGCCACTGCCGGTCACGGCGGCGACACCGATTAAGAAGCCAGCGCCCGTGCCCCCGGCACCGCCAGCGCCCCAAAGCACTGCGAGCGTCGTGCCCTCAACGACGTCAGTATCCGTCCCGACGCCCTCTTCGAGCGTCACACCGAGCAGCGGCAATGCGGTGGTCGCTTCGCCCATTGTGCCGCAAATTCCAAAACCACCCACACCCGTAGCCTCCTTCCCAAACCCAAACACCTCCGACGCCACAGCGATCAGCCAACAATCGCCAGACATCTTGCAGCCCTTTAATACTCTAGGTACCATTAATAACCCTATCTTTTTCGCACTCTCTATCTCTCTTCTTGCTTCTCCACTTAGCACACAACATTCACACAACCACGGTCGCACACTCTTCCACTACAGAAAATACACAAACAATTTTTCTATTTTCTCTCTATCTCTCTTTCTCTCTTTGGTGTCGCATTCTTTGGTTGAGTTTACGAAAGCATCGCATACAATTAACTTGCTGCGGTAGAATCCTGTAGCTCTGCTGCTTTACTAGCTCTTCAATTTGAAAAATATACGTTTCATTTCATTTTTCTTTATTTCGCGAAACCAACTTCTTTTGTATATTTTTATTCAAGTTTCTTTATGTATACACATCTGCATGTATTAAATTATTGAAGGCATTAAAAAGTGTATTCGAATTATTTTTTTAGTATTTTTATGATTTTCTTGTTTTTATGCAATATTATTATTAACGGTAGAGAAAGTTATAAACTATTATTGTCAGCAATAATTGCTAACAATAATAGTTTTCGTTAGATCTATCGTACTTTTTTACATCTATATTTATTTTTATTTAAACACAAGATCTATTGTATCACACGCAGAAAAATGAACGAGTTAATTTTGCTATAATAAATATTATGGTGATTCTGTCCCCAGAAGACATTTATGATTATACCTACAATAAAATATGAAATAAGTGCTAAAATGAAGTATTTATTCCTATACATTTATTGGAATAGATGCTTTATTATAGTATTTCTTTCATACTTTATCATAAGAATGTTCATAAATTGCCTTTTGGGTTCGCATTCAATTTTTCATGGGAATATTAACTGTTTCGCTTTTCTGCGTTTATAACTTTATACGCGGGAATAAATTTGGATCGCATTGCTTTTACCTCTGTTTGGTGCTGCAGTGTTCCCATTTTGGAATCGCAGCTATCCCAAACGGAGGAAGCAGTTTGCTCAAATTTTTTTTCGTGTATATAATACTTTTTCAAGTGGTAGTTGATCGCAAGTACTTACATTTGTTTTGTGGAGTAATAATTTGTATTTTTTTTCGCGTATTATTAGCTAATATTTTTTAAATAAGTAATTAAGTTACTAGTTAATATTTGAGGAACATTTTTTTCCTTTGTTGACGTTTTTATTATGTTTGTTTTTATTTAATATTTATTGATAATAGCTAGCAGACAATCGCTTACTCTTTTGAAACATTACAATGTTTCCTATTGTTTACTAATAACTTTTTACATTTAAATTACACGGGCACTATAAAAATTACTTTGTAAAAAAATGCACGTATACCTAATTCTATTGCAGAAGTCAGAAGACAGGAGTCACTTGGGCACCTATATTCGCCTTATAAATTAAAAATAAGTTTTATGTATATATATATATATATATATATATACATGTGAATTGCAAGCGGTGTTTTTGAAAGTAAAAAAAATACAGTAGTATTAGTAGAGACACGCGCCCAAAAAGTGGAGTGCACTCAAAAGTACTGCCTGCACAAATGTATATATTCATCAGTATATAAAACTTGCAAGCTTTTTTGACTTAACAAAGTTGCCCGCTTAATTTAAATAATGCTTGTTACCATACAATGTACAACTAACAAAAAAAAACTTTATTCTTACCATGTGTATAACATTAATAATTAAATTAATCATGGTGTTATTAGTTTAATTAGTAGAAAGTCGCTAACAAATTTTAAAACTTTCCATTAGTTAACACTTAACGAACAAATAATAACAATGAATTTGTCCATACAGAAGACGCAGGGCCAACACCTCCTGCACCACAACCAACGGCTCTCGAGCAAAATATGGGAGCCCTAAAAAAAGATGCCCACCTTTCGTCGATGATGCAGACGTCACACGCGGAGACGAACCCGGGCCTGAACATGTTGACCGATGTGAAAAGCACGGCCAACATGATGCCAATCTTGGGCCAGGGGATGGCCTTGGGAAATATGCCCAATTTGAACATGGGCATGCAACAAAGCATGGCGCACATGCAGTCCATGCACCAATTGGATGCACTGACAGCTGCGCCAGTGCAAAATTCCCACCTGTCCTTGGCTCAGCAGCAACAGCGGCAGCCACAGACACAGCCGCAGCCCCAGCCCCAGCCCCCGGCACAGCCTCAGCCTCAGCCTCAACCACAACCACAACAGCAACAACCACAACAACAACAGCAACAACAACAACAACAGCAGCAGCAGCAACATTCTAATGGCTTCCCGAGTATAAAACGGGATTCGCCATCAAACATGCTCACCAACAATGGAATATCAAACATTGTTGGATTGAACATCCCGAGCATGTCGATCTTTGATGCTCTGCCAGTGTCATCGGCGCCGATGCAATTACAGCAGGCGCCACAACACAAAAAAGAAGAGAAGGCAGCTGCTATGCAGCAACAAATGCCAACGAAAATGGATGGTAAGTAACTACCTACCATGGACATTTTGAATTCAATAAATGAGAATAACTAATTATGTTCATAATTATGACATTCTCAGTTATCCAGATAGAATCAGATATTCATCATAATTAGTAATTATATTATTTAAAAGTAGTGAAATTGTAGAACATTAACTCATATCGATACTTTTCGCTTACTAACGATTTGTCTTTTCTTTGAATAATTTACTAGAATTGTCTTTAGTTTTTGCAAAATATGCTTCTTCGATTAATTTCCGCTAACTTTTTTTTATGTATACATACATATATATATATATATATATATTTAAGGCGACAGAAATAAAATATCCTTTTTTCTCACAGCAGGCTTTACCGACATGAGTGTGCTTGGTATTCCTTCGATGAATACCAACCACATTAACAATCAGCAACAACATACCGTTGCTGAAAAACGAATGACTCCGCCGGAATCCAAAACGCCGGCATCCAACTTCGCGTCGGCGTTCAAAAATAACAAGGTAAGGCATAGTGATAAGATGGATGAAAAGTCTGTAAATGATTCGTCCTCGACTAACAGAAAAGAAACTCATCTTTGTTTTCTTGCAGAATAACGAAACTAGCGTGAAAAACGCTTCATCGTGGTCGTCGTTGGCCCAAGCCTCGAGCCCTCAATCCTCCGCTGGAAGCAGCATGAAGAGTGCCTCTACCCGGGACTCTTTCCAAGCCTTCCAAAAATTGGCGAAGGAAAAACAAGACAGAGTAAGTGTACGTATCGCACATACGTATCTTCACGAATGTATGTTATAAGTGCGATTTCATTTATTATATTTATTATAGTTTATTTTAGGCATTTGTATTATTAACTTTATTAAATTAGTTATAAGTTTAAAAAGTAATGATTTAATTGATTCAATTGCCAGCTCAGTGCTAAAGATTTTTCAACATTTAGTCTTTATATAGTGTTACGAAATAAAGATTATTAATATAATATTACAAACAAAACAATAATAGCACAATATTATGTCCAAATATATTAAACAAATTATTTTGAAATTTAATATTCTTTAACGTAAATTTACTTTTGTTTTTAAATTATATTTGTGGACATTTAATAAGCTTCTAAATTCTGATTGTTATTGAAGTACTTATCTTTTGAAATTAGAATGTAAACAAAAAAGTTAGATAGACATTAACTGAGAATAGTACAAGTTTTCTTTTCATTTCTTATATAATCGTTTAATCAAAAATTTTTTTCGAAAAAACAGAGGGCACAACTTTTGGAACAGCAACGTAAACAAAAAGAGCAGCTTGAACGTGAAAAGATGAGACAGAATAATGAAAAGAAACGAGAACGTGAAGAAGAGGATAGTTTTAATAAAATAAGAAAAATGTGCGATATGCACTCCTCATCGACGGCCAGAACTGATGAAATTAAAACTTCTGAAAACAATGATAGCAACAGTCCTAATCATAGCCATGCTGTGGATAAGTCTCAACGTGAAATACTAAGGTTACGAGAGCAAGAGAGACGTAGACGCGAAGCGGTAAGTTTCTTGTCCTTTAATTTTTATTATACGCAAAAAATATAAATTAATTGTTATTTTTTCCCGATCTTTTGTTTAATTTGACATTGTCTTTATAACATAAGCAATGATAAAAAGCAATAATTGTTAAATAATAATGTTAAATATTTATAAATTAAATTTCATTGTTTCCTTTATATATTAATTTAATTATTATATATACTTGTGATGTATTTACAAATAATACAAGACTCGTTAAGACTTAAATATAATTTTATTAACATTTATAATATTGTAAAATTACACGAAGTTAGATACATAAAAGAAAAGAAAAATTACGAATTATAAGGCTGTTGATCTAACAAATGGGCATTAATTATCATTTTCAGATGGCCGGTCATATAGACATGAATTTGCAAAGCGAAATGATGGCGGCCTTCGAGGAATCATTGTAATGTCACCAAGTGCCGTCGATTTAAAGCAAAATTCAGTGTGGGACTTCAATCTATGCCATTTACAGCACTGAATCAATAACTAATTAAACAAATATATAATCACGATAACGATAATTATAACGATACGAGATAATACAAATTGAGGAATATATGTTATTATATTTCTCTAAAAGTATTAAACATTTATAGCAAGATTTAGTGCGACGCATCGCGAGTTAATGAGAAGCTATATAATTGACGGACACTCAAGTGTGACCTTTGTAAGTAGTCAAAATTAATTTACGATCCCGGGATCGACGGATGCAGATTATTAAGTTACTCCAATTTTTCGTAACTTTGTAATTTTATGTAAATTTGCGGTTAAAGTTCGTTTTGTGTGCGTATATAAACGAAATAATATTAAATAGCAAAGAGGATGAAATAAAACAAGGCAAATGAAGTTCGATCGTAAAAGAAAAGATCGAAGTCTACTGCTTACACGTGAGAGAAACTTTTGTAAATAGTTGTACAAAATAAGGAAAGTTATAAAAAATTAAAAAAGCAAAAAAAAAAATACGGATGGAAAGGAAATTAAGAAGTTCAATTTTCAAGTGCAGAGAAAAATAGGTGGCGCAAAGATTGTGTACATTTAGTTAAGTTTTATATTTTTTCACAAAAATGTTTCGATTTTTAGGTAGCATTTGTATTTGCGTACAAAATATTGCAGTTGATTTGTTGAACAAGGTTACGATCATTTCCAAGTTTCTTGTCAAATATCTACTTGCTGGGGAATGAAACATTAAAAATCAAACTGCATGGTTTACATCAATTCAACAAATCATACTGTGAGCTAAACAAAGTTAAAAAAATAATCATGTATATCCTTAAGATAAATCTATATTAAAAACAAGAGTCAATTATTAAAAATATAATGTAAAAGTTATAGATGTTTCGATTTCTTATTTTACCAAATCATATAATAATAGTACACTGTATTTTTCAGTATACATATTTCAATAATATACTAATTGGTAGATTAAAAGTGCTATGAATCAGATTTATAGACACCGAAATAATAATTCAAAATCGCTAAAAGTTAAGATTAAAGGTTAGAAAAAAATATAAAAAAAATAAAAAATTTAAAAATTACAAAAATTATAAAAAATTGCAAAAAAATTAAAAATGTAAAAGAATAACAGTACAAAATTTCCATCATAGTTGATGGAATTAATTTAGTATTTTGATTTTCTAAATTTACACTTCTAAATTATTGTAGATAAATTACTACCGGGATGACATTAAATAAACTGCATTAATTTATTTTTTTAATTGTAAAATTAATTATATATGTATATATATTGAAAAATATTTAACTAAAATTGTAGTTGCATAACCTGTAAATATTAAAAGTTTGTTTTCCGGTAGTCATAAATATTCCTAAAGTAAATAAACGGAGAATTCAAAAATAAGAAAATTATGCAAAAATAAAAAAAAATCTAAATAACAAGAAATATAAAAAATTAAATTCACATCAATTGTCCAAGGTTTTGGATGTATATATTTGTATATATTAATACTTAGATAATTATAATACAAATTTATATTAAAATGAAACAGGAAAAGTATAAGAAATTACATTTTCTCACAATTGATACTAAAGCGTACCATTTTTCTAAAGTAAATTTTGCTTTTTTATTTAATGTTGTACACGATTTTGTTGCGCTATCCTGACATTTTTTTATGTTGTTAATATTTGTATATATAGTACTATTTAAGATTCGAAATGAGGTCTGTATACGTTCTCTCACGTAATTACAGGACAGCATGTTCCAAATTTTTATTTGGGAATTGTATTGTTATAGTGTGCAATTCAAATGCTACTTTCGGTTGCTGTTTAAGATACGTCTCTTCTCCTGGCCGTTCATTTGAGATGCCTTCTCATATGAAATAAATGCATGTTTACGCACTCGCATTGCAATATGAATTTCCCTGCATAACTGCAGATATTGTTTGATATGCCAGGAGATGTGAGTTTTAATAATATTAAAAACTGATCGTAGAATCGGATTCTTCGTCTAAACGTGAAATTACGCGATCGTTTTAATATTATATAATGGCACTTCCTAATGTGTCGATCGGTTCGTTGGTTTCTTCCATGATTCATACAAAGTGTATGCTTCCTTATATTGAACCTACGAATGTTTATGATTTTGCTTGTATACAAATAAATGAATTCTAAAATTTATACTTAGGTCTAAAAAATGGAAAGAAAACCCCCGTATCTTGACAGTGACCAATTTGACGAAATCGATTATTCCGGGACAAAATGCAAGCGTCGTTGCAACAGCGCCATCTGCATCTACAGTGCATTTTTAGTCAACAGTGACTTAGATTGTTTTTGATTTCTTAAACAGTTGCAACGTTGCTATTGTAAAAAAAGCCTTAGGATTAAAGGCATGCTAATTTAAATAAATTAACACGGAAGATACGGATACGAATGATTTTTCGTTTGTAAAGGAATCGCACCTCCTTTTCAAATGTGTCGACCGGTAGATGGTGCTTTATTATGTAGATGGCAATTTGCAACACGACTCGACGCGATTTTTTTTTTTTTTTTGATCGAGTGCGTATTTAATAACTAAATTTAAGCGAAAGTCATTTATATTATTTTTTTTCTTCCTTTCTTTCCAATTAATTCATTTAAATTGAAACTGCGTGTGTAAATGATAAGGAAACTGTATATGTATTAGATTATAATATTGTATAATACGCGGTTTATAATTGTGAATATGTGAGGAGTTTATCATTGGTAGTTTGTAAGAGAAATATTGTATGTAAAAAAAGTAACTAATAGTTATACACATGTTAAGGTAACACATACATAAAGACAGATTTAAATGAGCCATATACATACAAACATATACACTTACAAGAATACGCGTAACACCTCTATGTATGTGATAAGGATTTGTATGAATTTAAAGGAGGCAAAAATAGAATGTGTAACCTACTAGATCTCAGCCTAAGTTTAGTATAAATTTAACCAATAAATCATAAGTAACACCAAATTTTCAATTTACTTCTTCTGTATCAAAAAGTAATTTTTTTATAAGTTCCACGAGCGCACACGCATAAATAACGGAGAGACACAAATACTTGTACACATTGGAAACACACCTCGGACTACACGACAAATACAAGCAGATACTTCTCCATAACAAGTGAAAGAAACTTTTAGCGGACTCACAATAAACAACTGATTCATTAACGTGATGCTCGAAGAGAACCACAAAGCAAATAAAATGAAATGCTATTGAAATAAAACTAATTAACTGGTTGTACATACAAGAATGAATAAAACGGATACAAATTACAATTATTAATAATAATAAAGTATTCAGATATATGGCGCTTGATGTTGTTAAGTAAAAGGAACGCTGACTTTTTACGATTTTTCGCGCACTGAGATCAAATACTTTGTTGATATCCTAGTATGGAAGCGCCCTCACTCGCGTTCAGTAAAGATTTTTATACCGAAGTTTTTGTACAGTGCGTGAGTAGTGCCACTTTATGGTAATGATCATTAAAATAATATATATGTATAAATATATATGCAATAACATATGTATGTATTTATATATACATATGCTTGATTTTTTTTCCATATTCCATGATGATGACGATTCGTAGATTATACTGAATATATTGCATTGTAATAATTATACTAGAAAGTTACCAATACGTGGCCCTACTATCGCTATCTCGTCAACATACTATTTATATTTGATTCGAGATTTCGAGCGCGAGTCAGTGCTTGCTTTTTATAATAGGATACGTGTATTAGTGTAAACTTTTACCAGTTGGGCAAGAGTTGATGCTAGTACGACAGATTTGGAACACATTTTATGTTGCGTTTAACAAAATTTATTTGAATTGAATCAAATATATATTTTGTTCGTTTGTATATCCAATAAAATATTTAACATTATCAAAAATCTTTTTTCTAAGTGAAAACTTAATTTCCCATAATCCATCGTAATTTCTTTCTTTCTTATTCACTTATTTCCCTTTTATTTTTGTTTATTTCGCGATGAGCAGCGTCACAATTCATTTATTTTTAAAATTATATAAAATTTAACTTCAATTTTACTATTAGTCTGTCTTTTTATTATTCTTTTACTCTTAATTCATGATTACTTTCGTTGTATTTGTGAAAGTAGTAATGTAAGCATTATTACTTTCTGCATTATATAATATTATATAAATATTATACAAATTACATAAAAATGTAAATATTATTAATTTTTGCCACCAGTAAACTTTAAACTTAACATTTGATGATTGAATCAATTATTTATCGTTATTAATAATGGTGTTATGAGTAACATAAATTGAGAAAAATGTTTATTCTTTAATTTCAAGTGCATAATTTGTAAGTTAATCGAATTTAGTTATTTAGTATTAAGCAATTTAAATAGTAAATGATAAGTCATTTCATTAATTCTACTATAAACTTATAGTTTTATTATTTAATATTTATTTTAATGCATTTGAATTAATATAATAATACAAATTAGCAATTATATCTTTTGACAAATAACGCGCAAAACAAGTTGAAGATGATTTAATATTAAACAATATATTAATTAATTAGAAATTAGAATAAATTATTAAAATGGAAACATGTTTGAAAATATTTCAGCATAGGTCTCAGTCATAGGTATTCATACATGCTTTCTAGATTTAGCTTATATATAATAATAATTCATTTCATCTATTACTTAACAACGTCAATGACTTTAAACATGCAGCAGGCAAATAGTCCGTGATATTACCATTTATTATATGAATGAACTGTCTATCGACATAAATTTCGCAATTGCGAAAATCTTCATATGCATGAGTCTAAATAAATAAATGGATGAGTGGGTAAAAATTATATGAGTATATATTACTTTACGATTTGGAGCGTTAAAATGTGCATATATTCAACGAATATATCTAAATAAGCGGTACACTGCGAAAAGTGCGGCAAAAGCATCAGTATGTTATAATTGTTTTATATGTTTAATCGTGTTTTTCCTTCAATCCTAACTCTTCACTGGTTGCACATATTCTATTTACCATAATACAAAAGTTAATATATATTTTAACATCCTTGCAAGGTTTTAAGTAAAATATAATAAGATATATAAATACATATAAATATTTGTATGATTATTTACGACACTTAAATATTAGAGTTATTGAATAGAAGCAACTTGTGTGGAGGAACCGTTTATAAATATATATATTGAATTCGAAAAATATGCGAATGATTTTTGTGCATACTTTTATTACTTTTAAGATAACAAAAAAAATATATATAAATATATATATTAATACGTATATAAGCCATTATTATAATAATATTATCACTATTGCTCTAAGAATAACTGCTATCACGTCAAAGTTGAATTACATTAATAAGTAATTTAATAATGGTGTTTTCATTGTTCCTAAAATCCCACATTTTAATTTTAATTTTCATGGAATGCTTTTAAAGAATACTTAATTTAATATTGTATAATAAACTGTCAAAAAAAATGTTAAAAAAACATAATATATTCCCAAATATTTTGAGAATATTTTAATATTTCCAAAATATACCCAGTGTATTTCTGAAATATTTACTATTAGGGAAATGAAATTTAAATATTTACTTTATTTATTCCTTTTATATGTTTTTGCAAATTGACCTATCCAAATTACTCGAGTTTATTAGAAGGACAGATGTTATTAAATTTTAACTAGGTAAATTTATAATAATACAATCTGATCATTCAATATACTTGATCGAAAAATAAAATTTCAAATTTGCCGCTGATATTCGTATTCATTCAGCCATCATGTGAGCAGTCACATGTTGCAATGTTGCAAAAGTTTGCTTTAGATATGTTCACATTTTGTTTTAGTTGGTTAGCTTCCTGTTTTCATATTCAAATACTTGTCCGATCGCAAAAAACATAGTAATTTACTTTACTAAAATATAATATATTATATAGTAATTTGCTACTAAAAGAGTTGTTTAATGTTATTTAAATATGAGTACCTTGTTTTCTTCTGATAATGGATGGGTTATTTCTCATGATCTTTTTTTACAAAACATGTACAAAAATGTGAAAAAGGACAACGAATCATTTTCTTTATCGTACAGTAAAGACTTATTTAATATAAATTCGAAGTTCTACCGTAAAAATCAGATTAATACCTTAAATGAAAATAAATCTTTGACCGATATGAAACGAAGAAAAAGGAAGATTAAAGATTTTTTAGTAAATTTAGATGAGGTAAGTTTTAAAACTGTTACAAATCTTCAATATTTTAAAGTTTTCTGAAATAATAAATATATTTTCTTTTTCTTTTAGATTAACAAAGTAGAGGAATTGTACATTAAAGTATTAAAGGAAGCAAAAAATAATTTATTATTTAAAAATCCTGTAATGTATGATTTTAACAATGCTGCCCGAGAATTAAGTCAAAATTTCTTTGACGATACAAACTGTGATAATATAAAAAATACGAAAGGTTTTAATTCTTGTAATTTTTCACAAATTGTTAAAATTCAAGGTGAAGAATATGTGATTCCAGAAAAGTCAACGTTTTATTGTTACGATGTTATGGATAATGAAAGGATTCTGAAAATTGATAAACAGTTCGATTTTATTTTGATGGATCCCCCTTGGTGGAATAAATCAGTGAGAAGAAGAAAAGCTATATGTTCAAAAACTAGGTATTTCCTGCTTTTTATAACAATATGTTAGATATTACTATAAGAAAGGTATTTAAATAAGAAATAGTGATCTAAGGAATATAATTATATGAAATTCATATAAACAAAAAAAAAAAAAAAGACAAACATACATGTTCAGGAATATTATAGAAATATGAAAAGTAATACAATAATTTAGTAAAATAAATAAGCTAATTTAATTGATGATATATGTTAATTATGTAGGGCAATAAAGAAGTAAAACAAAATGAATTATGGGGTGGGGTATATTGACAAATTTACAGTTAAAATATTTATAATAAAATTCAAATATATACATATGCATAATATCATACTATTATAGTAATATTATTATAATGTTATATCATAATAATTATACTAATATTAATTTATATATGTAATCAGTTTTTATATTAACTTATAGTTATTCAATGTTACATAACAAGGATTTTGTTGACATTCCTATTACAAAGTTACTGAAACCTAATGGAATAGTTTGTGTATGGTGCACAAACTCTGCATCATGTTTAGAAAGCATATTAGAAGATATGTTTCATAAATGGAATATTATATTTAAAGCAAAGTGGTATTGGATCAAAGTAAGTATTATGTATTATTATTAGTTATTTTAAAATGATAGTAAAATATTTCTATTACCTTCTTGAAAATGTATTATTTAATATATGCAAAACTTTAAATTAATAATGCCATATTCTTTTTTTTTTTAATTTAATTTTTATTTATAAATATATATATATATATATATATATATATGGTAATAGATTTGTGGTCATATAAAAGAATATATATGGTAAATAGGTAATAAAAAAAATTTTTAAACAGTATTTAAGAAATGTATAAATTTGCACAGAATATATTGTATTTATGATTGTATATAAAATTAAATCAAATGTTTTTCATAATTGATGTGTTTAATTATTTAATTAGATAACCATAGCTGGTGACGTAGTCTCTGATTTTAACAAAACTTACAATAAGCAACCATTTGAAACAATTGTACTTGGTTCTTTTTCACAATCATTGACGATAGAAAATGATAAAGTATTTTTAAGTGTGCCAAGTGCTGTTCATTCTCATAAACCACCTGTGATAGGTAATTACATATGTATTTTAATTGTACTTCAGAAATTTTATTTAAATCGTGTTATATCAAATTTATTATTTCTTTTTGTTTCAGATATGCTTAAAAAATATCTTCCTCCGAATCCTCAATGTTTGGAAATTTTTGCTAGATATTTGTTACCGAATTGGCATAGTTTAGGTTTAGAAGTATTAAAATTTCAACATTTATCTTTATTTAATCATCAAACAGTGGAAACATGAATGTCAATAATGATTTTCAGAAGATATAAAAAGTAGACATTTTTAATTAAAACTCTTTATTTTTATTAAAGATATTTTTAATTTTATTCATAACATTTTATTTGTTTGATATTTGTTTTTAGATTCGATGATTATATATATAATGATATGTCTGTGTAAAGTAAACCTGTATTAATACTGACTTATTTTTGCAAAATAAAATACATAGCAAATAAATAAAGTAAAGTTTTTTTACCAATTTTTTATGCAAATAATAATATAAGAACATACCACTAAATATTTACATTAAAAATTCAAACAAGATACATTTAATTAATTTTCAAATATTTGTTGTAGCAGCACGCTAAAGATGGCGCTGAGTGGCAATTAATGAGTTTTGTTTCTGACGTTTCTATTATTATTTTTATTAAAATATTTTTGTTTAGTTTCATAATTAACAAATGATTTTAATATTATTTACTTTGTTATTTTAATTAAAATAGAATTATTAAACATCATGCCAAATGCACAAACAAAAGAAACGAGGTAAATATACTTTAATGTAATATACTTTGACTTGATGGCTTAACCTACCATTATCGTTAATTTTCATTATTATTTATTACTTTGTATTTATAATTACATAATTTATATGTTCTGTAATATTTAACTACTTCTTCTTCATGATATTAATTAATATGAAATTATAATAAATTCAATTGTGTAATTATAATAGTGAAATGCTTATACTGTAATAAAAAAGTATATTAACAAATATTTTATGACGGTAATAAAAATTTAACTTACAAGAATTTGATGGTACTATTATTTTGAACAAATAAAAGAAAAATAAACAATTTTTTATAACAATGGAAATTTGAGGTAAAGTTCACTGAATTTATTCTTTAGTTTCGTTAACAAAGAATTTAATCTAAAATTATGTCTATTGATTTAAATAATTTCTTTTTTGTAAAGTTAAAATTATTTTATTACGAAATAATACATTAATAAAAATTATTCAGGAGTTTCTTGAAAGTTTTGAGAGATTCAAGCATACACAAGTCATACATATTTATTTATTTCAGACAAAAATGAAATTTATTATTAACCTATTCAGTGTCAATATATCCTGTAGGATATTTAAAACCAATGATAAATCAATAATATTGACTTTTTAAATTTAATCAATGTTAATTTTTTTAATTTAGAAGTAGCGTTGGCATTGAAAGTTTTAAAGTAATAAAAAATAAATTTGTAAATTTAATTAAATATTAAATAAAACATTTATATATAATTTTAGCTTAATGTGAAGAAATGTATAACTATATTCTATAATAATAAATTTATTTGCCTGTTTAAAAATGTACAGTGTAATTTGGATTTAGCAACACTGTAAAAACATATTTAAATCCTTTTAAACAACTTTCATGTTAACTAATTGTTTATACAATAAATTTAACAGGGAAGTTAATGATATAATCGGGGACCATGGAGGTTATTTTGATTTGGTTGTAAAACCAGTTTTACAAAAAGGTCATGAAGGTGAATTATGCAGTTGGTTGAAAGAAGTGAGTTTGATTAGAAGTTGTGTAAGCTGTTCACATTTGGAATGCAATGGTAAGAATTTGATTTGGAGCCCTGCTCGAATCGTTGACAAATACAATTGGACATGTACAGGATGTGGAAATAAAAAATCTATCAGAGAAGATTCATTTTTTCTTGGCATCAAATGTGATCTGAAGTTATGTTTACAAATTATACTGGCTTGGTGTCAATCGATACCAATGCAAACTGTTGCAGAATATCTTGGTACATATATGAATATATATTTCTTTTTCCTTTTACTTAATTTTACTTAATTACCAAAAAACTTTACTAATATTAATATTATAATTGAATTGTCTTCAATTTTATAAATTTATTCTCTATTACTTGTATGTTGTAAGAAAATTGACAAAAGTAATTGACAAATTAATTTGTAATTTATTTTTAAAATTTTTTAGGTTTGAAAGAGCACATTATCAAAAAAGTATATGAAAGATGTAGACATATAACAGAAATGTATACAGATAAACACACTGAAGAATGGTGCTTAGGAGGTCCTGGAAAAGTTGTGATTATAGATGAATTTCCACATGGCTTAATGAGCCAAAATATTCTTGATGTAACCACAACTAAAAAAAGAAACAATAATTTTAATAATATTATTTGTGTTCTTGAAGTAAATACTTACCCCCAAAGAATGTGGTTTCATTTGTTAAAATCTCATCCTGAGGTAATTAGCTTATAGATTATACAGTAATTATTATATCATTTTTTCATCATAAGTATTTATATTCTGGACATTACAAGGTGGTGTTTGTCGCATTGCTTAGTGTAATCTGTCACATCATTTTGTAATGTACTGTGAATTAACATCCTGCGTGTTATTGGGTAACACGCTGTACATCACTAGATAAATGCACTGCATTACATAGTGACGTACAGGACATTTTCCATAACATCCAGTTTTTTCATGCAATCAATGGTGTCTATTTTTTCAAAGTATAAAAGATAATTTAATAATTAAAATGTTATAGGCTGTAAAGGCAAATAAAGGTGAAAGAATTCAGGGTAAAGAAGAATTTGTAGAGGAAACATTAAATGTAATAATGCAACACGTAGCACCTGAAAGTTTTATTGTAGCAAATGATAAAGTTAATTGTTGCAACTACAAAACACTATTAAAATTGAAAATGTATAACGTTATAAGTGTAGAAAACCTGGAAAGGCATGATTCTTCTAATAAATCAAATATACTCAGTAGTTTACGTAAGTAACCCTTAATAATTGTAATTATTATGTAATCTATTGTTTAATAATGGGATATTTAACTTATTTTATTAGTTTACATTCATAACTGGATGTAGTATATTATTATACTCATGATTATTCAAAAATATTAAATTGAAGTCTGAATCATAGGCAAGGTTTATAAAATACACATGTGATTTGACTTGTAAAACAGATCTCCAATTTGGAATATCTAAGTATTATTTCTTGATAATAAATATTTTTGGAAAACCTGTAAAACTTTTGTATCTGTGCTATAAATCAAATAGATAGTTAGTTGTATATATAGCTGTATTATAAACTTAAAGCTTTATATAAAACAAGATTTTTGTATCCTAATTTTTCTAATTAATATATTCAAACAATTTTTGTCTTCGTTTATCACACAAGTGTAAACAAATATAATAAAGAAAAATAAAATAAGTAAAGAATAATTTAATCGAGATTATAGTATTTTTCAATCAACTGTAATGTTGACATGATTTAACTAATTTTGGTTCTTTTAAACTAAATGATATTGCTTGTCAAAATATTTATTTATTTATAGAAATTTACTTGTAAAATATTAAGAAATAAACAATATTCACTTGACAACTAAAAATTATTTGTTGATAGATTCAAATAAATGAATTATATACCATCATAAAGTGATATGTAATAATTAGTAAAATAACTTTTTTTAGAAACAATTTTGCAATTATCACGTGAGATTTGTGAAGATGCCCAAGATGCTGCACCAGCTATGGCCCGACAACTTATTTCTTCGCATATGTGGCGACAAAGATTTGCTTCATCTCCATCAATGGCTTTTCAGTACATACTCAATCATATTTCAGAATTTTATAAATTTACGTAATTACCATTTCATTTAATTTTATGTTTAATTTTTATACAATTTATGATGTGCAGAGTTTCTATTTTTTAAATTATGGTAGCAGATAATATTCATAGATTTTCCAAATTTTTATGTTTCCATATTCTTAAGCATTTAGCAATAATAAAGATTAAATAGACGTTAATAATTTATGTTGCATCAGAACTGAATTTGGCTGTTCTGATATTCGCTGGATTGGACTGAGCTTAAGATTATGGAAAAATAAAAATTCTGAAAATTTTTGATACAGTCTGACGTATTCTGAAAATTGGCTGACTTTGATATTTTTCGAAGATTTCTAGATATTCTAAAATTGTTTATAGTTTTGCCAAGAGAAGTAGAACTAAAAATCTTTGAAAAGTCAGTCAGTCTTTCGTATTCTATTGAATATTTTCAGATCATTTTTCACATTCACAGAATGTGTCAGAGAAATTTTTACGAGATTTTTGCCGCATTATTTTTTGAAAATATTATACATTAAAAGTGACCTTCATAAGTAGAATATTCGTTCTTCTACTTCTAAAATTTGTGTACTTGTTAAAGTACTGATCTATGAAATCGTAAGAAATGCTAGCAATAAATGCAATGAATGGCAATGATTACTTGCAATGAATTATATAGAATATTTACTTTTTTACAAAAAAAAATTTTCATTTTGTATTAGTATTTTTATATAAATCAAATCACAAAATCAAGATAATATTATTAATTTTTAATCGCTTTACATATTATACGTTAATAGATTTTTATATGGGAGTTTTTTCTTTTATTTTACTACTAAATCAGTTATCTCGGTGCTTAACTCAATAAATTTGTTTCATTATATGTAAAAATATTAACAATTCCACAACTATATACAATCTTTTTGTTATTTAATTAATCGTCGTTAAAATAAGTAAATCCTTTTTTTATTTATACAGAAACATTGTACTTTAAACAGACAGTAATGTAGCAACAATAATGTTAAAATAAGGATTTTCCATAGTCATATATTATGAAAGATATTTATATTTTTATTGAATGTTTAAAACTATTTGATACAAAATTTTATATTGAAACAAGTGTATGTCTTCCACCTAACAAAAATAAGTTGCGCACAAATAATTGTGGCATATGAATGGAATAAGTGCCTTTTAAATCGTGACCAAATCATTTGCGATTTTATGTGTATAAATAATAAATATTTTTATATAAATGTTCCTCATTTAAAGATATTAACAAATCTAATATTAGATTTAGCTTTCCATTATTTTATATTTAAAAATTATAAATAACGGAAATGCACTAAAATATGTTGTTCCTACTTATTAACAATGCTGACTGAATTTATTAAAAGCAATAAAATTAATTTTAATATTAATAAAAAAATTAAACTCAAGATATTAAATTCAAAATACATTTCAATTTAAGATTTTTGTGAATCTATAATAAGCGTTAACTTAATTATATAAATTATGTTGTTCAATATTTACTTTTAAATACTATAAATAAATATATATAATGTTACGTGATAGATTTAGAGAATCGAATCATAAGTGTTCAACAATTATTCAAAACTTATTAGAGAAAACACTGCTTAAAAAAGAATTTGAAAGTGGTTCATGTTAAATTAAAGAAAAAAAATTAAAAAATTAATTAAATTTTGTTAATTTCAAATATATTTTATTAATTTGTCAGCAAACGAAAACCTACTAAATTGAAATGTTATTAATATCATAATAGAGATTTACAAGTTGTAGTCTATTTTAGTTGGTTCTCGTTTATTGGTTTTTTACTCATAAAAAAATGTTACAATAAAGGGTACTATAAAAATTCTAGTGATTTAGATGCATCTTGTGAAATGTTTAAAAAATTACTAATCATATAAGGACGTTTTTATATTTTATTGTCAGTATATACCACTAATTATTAATGCTTTTACTACACGAGAGATTTTTTATATACAGTCGACTTCCACACATTTGCTGTTTTCGGGACCGGAAACATTCACACATTTTCTGTTCCGGTGAAGAAACTGATTGGTTGAAATAAAAGGTTGGCAGAAACTGATTGGCAGTTCCAATCCGTAAACAGCAAATGTGTGAAAGAAAAAGTAGAAAATGTGTGGAAGAGAAAATAAGTGAATGGCAAATGTGTGGAAGTCGACTGTACTAATCATAATGCATCCCAATTACCATGATTTATAGTGTTTTTTATTATAAAATTGTTTACGCGTATTCTTTTGATGAGCAAAATATTTTTAGTTAATAAACATTGTTTTATTTTGTATAATTGTAAACAATGTATTATTGTCAATTACTCATTACATACTTCATTCTGACCAATTAGAAGTTTCTACATCAAAATATTAAAATATTTTGAGTTTTTTGCTCATCAAGTTGTTAGTTTATTTATATAATAAGTAATAATATTGTCATTGTAAATTTTAATTATTTACTTTTTCCGTTTTAAAATTTAATTTGTAAAAAAGGTCCTTTTTTGGATTATTTTTCAAACGGAACAAATTACATTATTTGTGATCATTTGTCAATATATAACATTTATCTATTTTACATATGAAAAGAAAGTATTTTATATCAAAGCGTTTTGTATGTGTGTATGTATATATTATAATATGATATTAATATAAGAAATATAAACTGATAAAACCTCCATAAAATCAAATCTGATTGATAAAGTAAACAAAGTAAATACTTGTTAAATTGCAAATTAAAAATTACTGAAGTTGCTGATGAAGATGCGATTAAAAATCGTATTGGTGGAATAATTATTTTTAAGACTAATAAAATAAAATTTTAAACAAGGATGATTAACTATCTTTATAAGTATTTTACTTTTGTATATAATTTAAGAAATTTTAAATTGTATTAAAGAGTTCTTAAATCTATCGGATTTGGTTTGCTGAAAAATATTTATATCACAAAAAAAATTGTAAAGTTATTTTTTGAGATATAAATGTTTTAATATACTTTTTAATTATGTAATCTTATTACATAATTAATATTAAAAATAGTTATCTTAATTTTGTTAAAATGTTATAAGTATAATATACCAGATAATTTGTATAACATTTCTATAAGATGATTACTGATTGTTAGATCTGCAAACATTATTAGTTATTAATATTTTGAAACAACGTGTTACTTTGTATCATATATATTTAAAAAATTTTTCCACTTAAAACTGATATTTTTTAACATTAATTTACATAAATGTTTTGTTGTTTTATATATACGATATTATATATATATATATGATATATATTTACAAATAAAGTGCAATTATAATTCATCTTTACAATTTTTTTCTTAAATGATAAAATTAAAATATTTTAATATTGAACGATAAAATATGACATTGATTGTAAAATTGACATGTAAGATTTAAAACTTTTTATTTTTAATTCATTAATGTAATATATATTAATAAAGATAATGTAATTACAAATTATAAAAATTTATTAAAGTATTCCACATTGTAATTTATAAAACAACCAATAGTTATTTGCTCCTTCGTGCGAATAAAGATATTAAAAATGATTCAAGAATGTATAAATTTAAATGTATGTATTTATATAGATTTTATTTATTATCATTTTAAAACTTGTTAAATTAAATTGTACAACAGGTTTTTTCCTTCTTCAGTTATATTACTTGATATAATTTGTTCAATATCTATTGATAAATATGATAATGGAACTGACAGACTTTTTCTCATACATTTTCAAAAGAGTAGATTATTTACAAGAATACTTAACGAAGCAATAGAAAAGCAATTATAAGATTAAAAACTGTAATAAACTATTACAAACAAGATGATAAAAATTAATTAAATTACTTTTTTAAACAAAGACAAAGAAAATCTGCTTGAAATTGAAATAGTCTACAATTTTCTTTCTTATATGAAAAATCAGATTTCTGAATTTTATATTAAGTTATCTTCATAAAGTAGATAATTAAAAAAAATATATATGTAGTTTGTAAGAGATATTTATTGATAATAAGTGTTTGATCACACTGACAATTAAGTGTTTTTCATAACAATTTATAAAAAATTGCTTTAACAAGCATTATTACACAACAGATTTAAGTGGTAATATTGTAGTATCATACAAAAAATTATAAAAATAAAGATAAATAATTAATTACAAATAATATTTTTGAACTTATTCCGTCATAATCTCTCTGTACGTATACTGGTCTTTTAGCATTTTTTCAAATACTTTATATTTTCGTTGATGGTACCTAAAAAGAAAAATTATTAAGTCAAAATTAATTCATTTTAAGGAATTGATGTAGTAAATGACAATTTATATTTCTTTTTAATAGAATGATCTATTCCATTTTGCTTTTTTTAAAAGAAAAGAAAAAAGTTCGAAAAATTACTTTTTGTATACTTATAAAAAGATTACAATAATCTAAATTAAAAGGAATATTGATTTGACTTACGAGTGAGTTTCAATATTGGGCATAACAACTGTGGATGAACCTCCCATAGAATTCATCGCACTATAAATTGAAGAAAAGGTTCCTGCTGCACAAGCTCCAAGTATTGCAGATCCTAATAAAACAGATTCTCTTTCCATAGGAACAAGTACCGGTAAACCCAATACATCAGCTTGAGTTTGGACGAATAAAGGATTTTGACTTAATCCACCACATATTAACAGAGTGTCAACTTTGTGTCCAGCTAATACTAATTCCTTTATAATATGTTTAGTACCGTACTGTAAGGTATAAGAAAATTACATATCTGCATACGTTTTATTATGTAATAAAATTATTTGTTTTCTTATAGGGTTTTGAGGAAACAGGATATTATGATCTCTTACAAAAATATATCAAATTGATGAAATTGGTATGTAACTTTCATATAAATATCCTCATTTATAATAAATAAATAAAATTATATAAACTTCCAAAATTCAAATTGTCGATTCTACACAGAAATTAAGTCATTTTAATTTTTGTTTGATATTATTTAACTAAATAATATATATGTTTGCGTGTAATAAAAATTAATTCATACTGTTAGCGCTTGCATTGTACTAAGGTATAAAATTGCCAAATTTTCTTCTGTAGTGTCCAAAGATAAACCACATATCTAGAAAATAATTTTTTTTATTCATAAAAATTAAAAGTTGCAGTTGTTAGATAAAAAAATATAAATGTTAAGAGAAAATGAATTATTCGTATGGACGGATTTTGAAGCAACATTTTTTAATAAATTAAAGAATTTATTGTGCTTATGAAAAAAAAAGTTTAAAGGCAACGTGCCCGTAGTGTATGCAATATTTATTCTAATTTAGATAAAAATCTGAACTTAATTTAATAAATTTTCAATTATTGTTTTTTTCTTTTTGTGGTGTCTACTGTATTTTGTTTATTATATCAAGAGAAGTTTCTAAGTAATAAAATAATAATGACAAAAAAATATTTACCATTCCACGTAAAGATGGATCAGCAACAGGTGATCGATTTCCATGGAAATCAGGCCATACGTGAACGTTCTTTGCTAAGTAGCAAATATTGGAACAATTGTATTTGCAAGTAATTGATTCTAAAAGTTGTGTCAGGTACTGCTGAATGTGGCTAAAAATATTTAAATAATGAATATTTGTGATAATTGGAGTTTCATCAATGGGATGTGTTACTCAATGCATAGAAAAGTTACATCGAAATTGAATGTATATCTATTTATGATTTTACTTATACAAATAACTACTTACATATTTTCATTTAATTTTTTAATAATGGAAGCTTTTGCTGGATGTATATCTATAATATGGTCCAAAAGTTTTCCAGTGCTACTTTGACCACCTTCATTTAACCACATCCCAGGTATCATTGCACTATAATAAGGTCCCCATACCCCTTTAACAAAGATCTCTTTTTCACTTACTATCATATGGCATGTTGATGTACCACAAATCAGACCTGAAGTGCATTCCCTTGTGAATTCTCGGAATATTTATGAAAAATAATTCTATATTTTTAAATTTAAAAGCAAACCTAATCTGTTTGTAATGACTTTAGATAAATTAGGAGCTGTGCAACTGAGCATTCCCAGTCCACCGGCATGAGCATCAATAATGGAAGTTCCTACTGGAGTGCCAATAAGTAATCCTAATTCTTCTGATGCTTTTTTTGAAATTCCATTACCTACTGGTTCTCCAGGTGCTTTTACAGTATATCCTATTTTGTTTTTACAAGTAATAATCATGAGTTAATTAGTTATTTTATAATTCTATCAAATAAGTTTATTGATACACAGCAAACATGGACGTTATTGGCTAACATGATTAGGTGATGCGTCAGCATAAAATTTCAAAAAGGCATTACTGGATAACGTGCGGTAGCACAAAAGATTATAATAGTAACTTCTATATATAACGTCCTTTAAAAATAGGACGTTAGCTAGTAACGTCCAGATTTTTCTCCCATTATTACCTATTTTTCTCCAATTATTGTCTTTTAAATCCTCTAAACCAATTTTATAAAAGAAATCTTGTTTCCATCCATGCTTTCCATCAGAATTTGCATAATAGTTCCATTTACAGATCAAAGAACATAGAGATCTAGAATAATGTGTCATATTGGAAAGTGATCATTGCATTTTTATGTTAATTAAAGAATATTATAAAATTATCACCTAGATTCTGATCCAGTTGCTTTCCAAGTTAAAAAGTCAGGTAAATCAAATAACATTGCTATACGATCCCAACGAGCAGGCATATTTTGCTTCAGCCAGAGCATTTTTGGAGTTTCCATTTCCAAAGATATTTTTCCTCCTACATATTTTAACATTTCATGGTCTATTGAATTTATAAAATTTGCTTGTTTTTCTGCTCTATGATCCATCCATAATATAATGTTATATTTATCGTTTTCTATAAATTACACCATTTTTAAATATTAAAAATTCAAAGTTTATAACAAATTGAATAAATGTGGAACAATTTTAATAAAATAAGATTTTAATGTTTTCGCAAGTTGTAATTAATAATGTACTTATAATCAGAAAAAAATTATCATTTTTATAAATGAATATTAAAATCGTTAACATTACCATTAGGACTTATCGATACAGATAAACCATTTTCATCGACAGCAACTAAAGAGCAAGTGGCATCAAATCCAATTCCCTTGATATTTTTCTTTTCAATTTCTTTAGTAACTTCCTAGTATAAAAGTAATAATGTTATAACATAAAATTCTGTATGAATGAAATATGAAATAATACATTATCCTTGGTTAAAATTACCTTAACGGATTTACATACAGCATCCCAAACATTATCAGATGACTGTTCATAATATTCAAATTGTGGATTATATGTTTCTATAGGACAAGTTGATGTTTTAATTATCTTTCCGATAGAAGTAACAAGAGCAACACGCACACTTCCAGTACCCACGTCTACCCCAATATAGTAATCCATAATTGAAGATTAAGTTTTTAATTATTATGTGATTAATAAAATTCAGTCAATATGTACATAATCAACACTAAAATGATATCAACGTTTTAATTTTCCTATTGCACATTTTACAATTATCACGTATGTTATACTATTTGACCTTTTGATAACATTGAGATAAGAACAACCGGATTACAATTTTAATGACTTAAATGTAAATTTGTTTATAATGATATAAATATAACTTGTGATATAAACTATATTTATTATAAATTATTACAAAAATGTAATTTGTATTCATAATAAATCATAAATTACTTTTTGTTATTTCAAGTAAATTACTTTTTTATTCTTTTTTTTTCAATATATCAATAAAATGATTAAAATAATTAGTTATGGTTCCATAGGTTGTTAACATAATTTGTACATTTTGTAAATATTTTTATTTAAATTTTAGAAATATTCATTTCTTTACAATAAAGTTGAAATTCAAAGATATAAAAACAATTAAATATAAAAAATCTTCTTTTTATTCATTAACTTAATTATATCTATTAAATTTTTATAACTAAGAAAAAGTAAAATAAAGTCAATAATCTTTTTGTTTACATTTAATAAAAAAAAATTGTTAAGATAACGTCCAGTAATTATAATTTTTTTAAAACTTAATGTTTTGTTATTAACATAACATATATAATAGTAATAAAATACTACAGTATTAAAATAATTAATACGAACCTTGTTTCCATATGCTTAAAATTTAAGGAAATATATAATAATCATACAAATTTATAAAAATGTATAACTAAATGATTTGAATTTTTCAGTTGTTTAAAAGTACCAGATAATAAGTTTTAACTCTGCTGTGTATGATACTTCTTTGGTATGTTGACGGAATGATGAATGACAGTTTAATGTGTAGCTCTAGTGATGCTTAGCAAATAGTTACGCAATTTGCACAGCATTGCACGGTACTGAGTGGCATTGAACAAGGACCATGATACAGTGTCATTAAAATTAATAAAGCGGCACGAGAATATCCTAACCTTTAGTTTGTTATTGTTGTTGTTGTTGTAACTTTATGTACTGAGTGACTTAACCTAAAAATGGTTCGGTTTAAAAACAGGTAATTTCATTGCATTAATTTATTTTTTCCTAATAAACATTAAAAAGCAAGAAATAGTATTGCAATATTTATTTCATTACATTTGAATTTCAGATATATTACGGTAGAAATTAAAGATGACGAACAAAGTAAAAAATTAGTATTACAACAAACGGCATTGCATAAAGCTATCCATAGTAAAGTACATGAATTGTTTGGTGACTTAGGGCAAGCCTCGATTAAAGCTGGTTTTAATGGTATGATTTTTTTTCTTAATCTTATTAAACTCAATTTGATGAGGTGTTTATAAATAAATTGATTGAAAATTATAATATAAAATAGCAAAAACAATGTACTGTATAAAAGACAAAAAAGAGACGAATTGATTATTTTTTTATTTTAGCAAAATATTGTAATCAGCATACAAAAATTGCTGTTGTAAAACTTAGACATGGCCCACATGAAATGGTGTTAAAAGCATTGTCAAGAATAGATTATATTAATGGAAATAAAGTGTCAATAAAAACTTTATATACAGGAGCCACTTTAAAGCAATGTTTCCTGTTTGTAAAGGTAAGTTTATATTAACATATTTAAACTTTTACTTAAATTAAAATATTTTACTTATATTCATTTTTATTAAACAGAGGTATCAAAGAAAACAAGTGGAATCAGTCTTTTCAAAAGTAAAGGATCATAACAAGGAGCAGATGATAGATGCACTGATGACTTTGACACCAGAAATGGAAAATTTCAAATGAATCTAGTATCAATGTATATATATTTTAATCATTTTTTAATTAATTCCTTTCAAAGTAAGTTCAAGTAACAATTACAAATAAATGTTTATTTCATTATTTCAAATATAAAAAAAAAATTACATTTAGATTAAATTCCTGAATTAATATAAAAAATACGATTAATTCATACTAAAATTTGTATTATTATTATCATAACTTGTTTCCAATGAATTTATAGAAGATATTCTTAATAAAATAGAAAACAAAAGTATGTTATTTATTTTTATGAAAAAACAACGTTTCTAAGTCATAAAACTAAAAGGAAAAGATAAAAATTCTTTATGGCAACCTCCATATGTTCCTTGACATTCTTTTAGAACAATATGACATGTCATAGTAGTATTTTTCATAATTTATAACTTAACCAGCCCAGTGACACGGCCTATATGTTCTATTGTATAAGTTTAATTCTTATTTTCCGTTGCCGCTGAAGGCGCTGATGGCTATCCGACCGAAATTCTAACGTCACGTGACCTTCGGGCTACATGTTA
>JABFPN010000352.1:0-51190 GCA_022817305.1 Leptoteleia sp. ZL-2020 | reverse complement strand
GTGTTAAAAAAACGCGGTCCCTAAATTCGCTTAAAATTGATTTAAAAATTCAGACTTTTTAATTGAATACAATTTTCCCATGTCTAAAAAATATGCTGAATCAATTGCAAGCATCAAATCAGCATTTACAAAATAATAATTACAAAAACACTAACTCCGTGGCAGCAGACTTACTGCATCACCTTAAAAATTGAGTTAAAAATTCTGGTTTTGTAATTGAATTAAATTTTTCCATGCCTAAAGAATGTGCTAAAACTTTTGTTAAGCTTTAAATCAACATTTTTAAAATAATATTTACAAAAACACTAACTCCGTGGCAGCAGGCTTACAGCATCACCTTAATAAAAAAATAAAGTTAGATTTGAGAAATAAAGTATATCTATCGATTCTCTCACTTTTACATAATATCCTACCAAATTTTGGTACATACAATTCTATTCCCTACCCAAGCCTGGGTACCTTTCAACGTTTTTGGAATGTGGCTCATTGAAGAATCACTTTCAGTTATATAATAATTTTTTTTGTTTTAACGCGATGCCGTAAGCGTTAATTACTAGATTAGGGCGTTGTTTGTTTTTATTAAAATATATAAGAATTAATTAATATACTTAGTTTTAGCACATTTTCTCAATTTGGGAGATTATTTATCGTTAAAGTAACTGAAAGTTTGTCATCAATTTTAAGCATATTTATGGAACTCGTTTTTGAAGTGGTGAAAAAACAGCTTTCTTAAATTCGTTTAAAGCTGATTAAAAAATTCCGGTTTTGTAATTGAATTAAATTTTCCCATGCCCAAAGAATGTGCTAAAACTTTTGTTAAGCATTAAATCAACATTTTTAAAATAATATTTACAAAAACACTAACTCCGTGGCAGTAGGCTTACAGCATTACCTTAAATTAATTTTCAAACAATTATTAAATTAGTTATAAATATATTATCAACAATTATTAATTATCTTTTTATCAATAATTTGTTCTTATGAATAATTGTTTTAATCTATATTCTATTATTATTAAAAAAAAACATCAAAATTTGTAGTCCACATAATTTACGTACGGCCCTGTTTTTGTTGATATTAGGAATGAAAATTCCAATTGGCCGTGATTGACCTTTGAGTATAACAATGTTGCATTGTAGTCGAACAGGAAATTAAAAGTATTTAAAAAGTCTTATATTTTAATAGTCAAAGCTCATTTTCTGTTGCTTATGAAGAACTAATTATTAAACATAAAATATACAATAATTTTTTAATAATTATGTCTTTAAAGTGTTGCATTTACAAATGTCCTTCTAACAATAATTTTAAAGATCTAAAACCAACCCGCTTTGTATTGCCTACGGTAAGCTTTATCTTTTCCAGATACAAAATTTTGTTACGTTAAATATTTTAAGGGTCTCGTTTAAACTTAATAATGCCATTTTTAATGTTATTCAATTTTAAATTTTCCTTTTTATGTAATGTTTATATAAATTGAAAACAATTTTTTTTTTATTCATTTTTCAATTATTTCAGCTTAAATTCACTTTCAATACTTCCATAATGAAATATACCATAATACGACTAACAAAACTTGTTAACAATTTTTGTTTATAATTTTATTAGGATTCCGAAAAGAAATGTGAATGGTTGAAAGCGCTGAATAAATTCGTCGATCCCGAGTGCAGAGTATTAACAGTTTGTGAATTGCATTTTCAAGTTGATGACATAATTCGAGTGGAGTATACCTTTTTGGATGGTAAACTGATAAAGCTGAATAAGAACACAACTGCGTTAAGAAAAACGGCCGTTCCTTGTATTTTTAATGTAAATTATTTGTCGTTTTTTCAGTTTAAGGTGAAATATCAGTGGTATATTCGTGGAGTTGTTTTTTTTTCTTTTTTTTAGAATTTCCTAAATAATAAACATTAAAATTTGGCCAATGTGCGTTAATATTGGGGAAATATCCGATACGTAAAGGCTTTTATTCCCCCTTAATTTATAAAATCTTGAGTAATAAACAAGTATTATTTCACCTTAATCTTTAAATTAATAGTTTAATTAAATTTCAGTTAAGCCACTGTTGGTCTTTAACTTTTTTGCACCCTAGAAACGAGAAATGAAAGAAAAGCTAAAAATTTGAATAAATTTGTAATAGAAAGAGTTTTTGACCAACAGTGTTGATTTCTAAACGAGTGAAATATTTACTTCCAATTCAAAACGTTACAGGAACCTTATCCAAACCTTCAATATTTGATACAAAATAAAAACCAGATTTTAAAATCTCCAATGCAAAATACCATAATCACTAATGATATTATGCAGTTGTTACAAAAAATAGACAGTGAAAACAAAATGAATGTGGATAAAGAAAACAAGATGAGTATGGATACAAATATAGATACTACTTCAATGGTTGTTCAGAATTTAAATAGTATAACAGAGAATAATAATAACAAGAAATGCAGTACCTCGAATTCAAATGAAATTTTAGCAAGTGTTTCTCATCTGCCACTAACTCCTGTTCCATCTGTGCACAGTGTTTCACAAGATATACATTTAATGGCAGATGGAAAAGTGCAGATCATTAATGTCAAAGATTTTCCATCAAATATAAGTGGTCCGATAGCTTTAAGAATTAAACCAATGAATGGCAAAGTTTCTTCTATTTTAGAAGTATGTATTTAAATTTTTCTTTCAATATAATACTTTTTCAGTTAATAATACAGTTTATAAAAATGAGCTTAATTACAAGCAATAGTTGTAATTATTTTTTATTTTAAGATTATTCACTTGTAAATAAAGAAGTTTGCTCTATTATAAAAATAAATATTACATATTTATATGCAGGTACAATAATATTAATAATGTAGATATTTAGCTGCAACCAGGTGAGATTGTCAGTTCGTATCAAGCTTGACCTTTGGGTTGCATATAGGCAGAAAAATGAAAATATTAGACTGTAAAACAGTGGTTTTTATATTTAAAAATTATATTTTCAGATGAATGCATATGTAATTAGCTATCTAGATTTACATCTAATTGGATAAAATGTTATATTTTTTACTGTAATAATACTTTAATACCCTGTTAACAAAATCTAGCTGAGATACTACGTAGGAATTTGGCATTGAAAATCAGCTAGTTTAAAAGGTAGATTCCTAGGTAGTTATAGGATCTTGCCTAGTTTCCTAGCTGGGGTCCTAGGTCAGAATTTAGGATCAGAGATCAACTAGGACCTCAGCTAGGAAACTAGGCCAAATCCTATAATTACCTAGGAAACTAGCTGATTTCCGATTTCAAATTCCTATGTAGGATCCCAGCTAGATTTTTTTAACAGGGTACATACTTGTATTAATATGATAATATTGACACAAATTAATATAATTAATAATAATAATAAATTAATATAATCTTATTATCATTTATAATTTCAGCCAGTACATATTACACAATCTACGGTAAATTCTCCACATTTTACTATTTATGATCTAAAAAACTATTTAACTGAAGGTAAAGATATGAAGATACAAGATTCGTGGAATCATTTAGTAAAGGATAAAAGTGTGTTGTTTTTATATATGGGTGCTTCTGGAAGAGGAGTTTTGAAAACAGTTTTTGTTAGTGAAGATTTAAAAATGGAGGTAATTCATACTCTACTAAATTAAGAGTTATATTTATATTGAAAAATTTGAGCCAGGCATATAGTACTATTGAAACTAGAGACAAATGATGGCAATTTTCAATGAGTGCGGTAATCACACAAGTTGAGAATCACATTGGTCACAATAGTTAACGATTTAACAAATAAATTACTATTTGTAAAGTAATTAAAATAAGATAAAAATTCACTTACATGTGAATGAATAAATCTATAAATATTAAGAATTTAAATAATTTTCTTGTTTAATTATAAGATAAAATAAAAGAATAAACGAAGGTAATTTATCAAGCATAGTATTAAATAAATTTATGAATTATGATTTAGTACTTGATTTTAAAAAAATATCGTTACTAATTTTTCTGTATAAGGTTCGGCTAGCGGATCAAATCATTCCAATAAAAGAAGACAATAAAATGAGAAATATTGAAGATATTAGTCGGTTTCTACGTTTAGTGGGAGCAATGAAAGTTTGTGAAGAGCTATTTAATCCAGAGAAGTACGATTTATTTTAATAAAACATATATGTAGATATATAAGTACATTTGTAAATGAGATTATATTTAAAGCTACTAAATTTCTCATTTTTTAGAACATGTGCTAAATTATTTTATTCCAAAAGACCTTTGCACGCAAAAATTAATAGATTTTGCGGTCAGTGTTACAATTTAAAACAAGAGACATCCGAAGAAGAAGGAAAAAATCTGAGACTTAAAATCAAATTAGGAATGAAGAGTTATCAGTTACAAAATAAATTAGAGGATATGAAACTTTATATTTCTATGTTGAAACGTAGGGTGAGTTTGATTATATTATCATATACACTTAAACCTCTCTTATTGAACGCTCTCTCATTGGACATATTCGCTCAAACTGATAGTTTACCTGACTTGCTGAACAAGTGAGCTAATATTCTTTTTGCAGGAAAATTTAAATCCCTGAAATTTACACATTAATTTACGATTTAATTTTATTATGAAACTATTACTATTAAACTAAAAAATTTTTACTAATTATTTATTTTTGAAAACTTTACAAAAATTATAAGCATGATATTTATGTATGCAGATAAATCGAATGAATATTCATATGCAAAAAATGGTCAACTTGTATTCAACATCTAAGAAAAAGGAAATTCAGGATGATCTATCATTTCTCCCACAACGGCAACAAGAAGTTATTAAAGCTTTTTTTGCAGCTGTTAAAAGGCAGCCTGGAACCCGTAAATTTTCCGATGAGTGGATGAAAGAAAGTTTGCTTCTGTACACCGAAAGTCCTAAAGTTTACAGATATTTAAGAAACAAAGAAATTTTACCATTGCCTTCAATGGATACTCTTAGAACGTACAAAAAATCATTGCTGAAGGTTGAGAAGTCAACAGTGATTTTCCAAAATCCAGTAATTGCCCCAACATTCCAATTTCCACTATCGCAATCGAACGGATGCGACGAAAGGATGGACACAACTGATTTGATGCCTGAGCAAAATGTCAATTAATATTCAATATTTTATTATAATTTTATCGAGTTTTCTACTTCACTTAAAGAAACTTTTAATAGTTTACAAAATCAGTTTTGTCTTATCATATCATATGGTAAACAATACGAATTCTTTTATTTTATCCTTATTTTGTATGCAGTAAGTTATAATTTGATACGTAGATTTAATAATAAATATAAGACGTTGCAGAACATCTTATATTTTTATTTATCATGGTTTATTTCTCTAAATCATAAAATAATATATTTTTTTTAATATTGGTTTGATAAAATACAAATTATAATTATATATTAATTCTTTTATTAATAATATAAGAAAATTGAAATTTTAATAATAAAGAATACGGTTTATGCGAACAATTATATCAACTACAGTTTTTCTTTTCAGTACACAATTTCGTATTGGAACAATTATATTTTGTTTTGACCTTAGTGGTTTTATTTTAGATTTAAATTACTTTTTTAGTTCTTCACGAAGTGTACAATTTAGCCTTAGGTACTATGTAAAATAACTTTTTTTATGTTATACTTTTCGTTTTGTAGCAAAATATTCTTTATCCATTACTGAATTATTTTTGAGATAAATAGATTAGCATAAATATCAAATGACTTGATCGAACTTGCGATTTACATATTGATTAAAAACATTTTTCTTATAAAAAATGTTCAAAATTATTTTAATGAATGAAACGGAGTAGTATTTACGATTAATTGAATATAATAAGTATGTGGATGAAAAAAAATTTAATATATGTTTCTAATTGATTGCATTACAAAATTACAACAAAAATGTTTAAAGTTTCAAGCAGTTTCATACAAATGAAAGTGTACAAAGCTTATTGCGTTACGACGTTGATAAATTAAGGATCTACGTGATATAGATTATGTAGTTCGTATGCTAGGTGACAACATTCTGAATCGCTCCATCGATGTTGGCGAATTCTCTGACTTGGTCTTTTGTCAAATGTATTCGGCGTCTAAAAGAAAAGAATCATTTAATATAAGGCACTTTTTTAATCTTATTAACACATTAAAGTATCGACTGGTTTATTAAAACTATTATCTACAAATACATTTATTTATTTATAAATATATGAAAGCAGATTGTACATGTATTGATATTAATTAATTAAATTTTTTAGACAAATTTAATTTAATATTCGTTATTGGCAAATATAGCGTGTAGTTATTTAGCGAGAAATTTATAATTGTACTGAATAACAATTTTTATTAATAATTATTACTTGCATTCAGCTTTCCAGTTTTCGGTTGCAACTTACATCTGAATAAAACGGCAGTAAAGTGTCGCCCTCACACTTGCGACATAAAGCGAAAGTAGCACCATTGGATTCAAGGTCATCCATCCCGGTGCAGAGCGTAGATTCGCTTTCGTTAATATCATCATAAGATGGCCCGGTGATGAGATTTGCTCTACGTTTCTCGTACGTCTCCGCTGCAAATCGTCGGTCTTTTGCATTCGAATAGGCACCGTGCATTATCTACATATGACGCAACAAATTCACCACCTATCGGTCGTTCTATAAACGAATTTCATCCTAATCTCAAAAAACCCACTTGGTGGCGTTTGCGTTTCTTTCATCAAAAATTTTTAACAAAAACAAGTTTTTCGTTCACTTTATTATAATATTTAACTTTAATAGTGTAGATAAAAAAAGTATAACAGTGTATACATTTTTTTAATAATTTAATTGATTATTTATGTATGATTATTTTAAATATTTATATTAATTGCTTAAGGTGATGTTCGAGGTCAGCTGTTTCGGAATTGGTGTCTTTTGTAATTTAAAATAATACTAATTTTTTGAAAAAGGCTGATAATGAAAACTAATTCACACAGTTTTTTTTGTTATTTTCCTTCAAAACACATTTCATTATAATCTATAGTATTCTATTAATATTGTAGAATAGTCGCTATATTATAAAATTATTATCCATTTCATTTTTATAAACGAAAACATCAAAGCCAATAATGTCAAAAATTAAAAATTTTGAAATGATTAGTCATTCTTTTAACACAGGATGAACTATATTGTTATAAAATCAGCAACTTAGTAATTTCGCTGGGCTCTTAAAAAAATATCCATTTAATTTCCAGAGATTTCAGTCATAAATGAGAATTGCTTTACTTCTAACATTATTTTTGTTACCCAAATTATTTTCTGATATATTCCACAGAGTTTATTTAATATTTAAAAGGATCTCATTTTTTCGAGTTTATTTTAATTCAAGAAATGATAAATAAATAATTTTATAGAGCGATGTCTTTTGAAAATTCGCATGATTTTTATCAAATGACAATTTGACAGGAATTATTCAGTCATTTTGTTTATTTTACACCACTCTATAAAATTATATCAAAAGAGTATCATATTATTACTATTATTATTCAATTATTTTTCAAATTTTTTTGTTTATAACGTAATAAGTTCTTTACCAACAATTGGGTCTGATTGTTATAAACATATAAACAGTTATTGTGTGTAAATACCTTGCGAGTTATGATTGGAATGGTTCATATTGCATTGAGTCTTTGGATTAACCGTATTGTCGGCATTTTGATGAAACCAGGAAGTTGGCCTTGATGTGTTATTCGAATTGCGAGATCTTAAAAATCTTTGGTTATTACGATACGACACGTTCGAATTGGCCGGGCACGATCCACACTGACGATTGGCTCGATTTCGAAAATATTTTCGACAACGGATAGTTCTTTTTAATTCAGTCCGCACTTCCGCGTTCATGAAGCAGTATAAAACGGCCACAAAAAATCCCTAAAATTTCAGCAAAGTACTTTTTAACATTATTGTAGTCTATACTTTTTAAATTATAATAATATAATATTTTTAAAATCATTTTGAGTAAAAATTTAGCGACGAGTTCAATATGAAGGTAGTTGCAAATGTTAAAATAAGGCGATATAGTTTTTTTTTAAATCTAGCAAAACTAACTTTCAATAAATAATTCAAAATCAACTTTTTAAGTTATTTTTGTTTATCTCAATTTGTTTATCGCAACACTTTTGATATATTTTGTACTTTTAATTTGATACATGCGACTAGCTTCACATTGAATCCGTCGTTAAACAAAACTTTAGCCTTTACTTGTTTCATACATCATTAAAAAACTTTTATATATTAGTTCGTGTCACCTGAAATGATGCAAAAAGTTGATCGCAAAAGAGCCAAACAATTTCCACAGTTTCGTTGACCCCTATGCTGTAGGACATGCCAAGGAAAACGGTGTAGTGCACACCAAAAAGTGGCACTAAAACTAAAGTACTTCGAGCCCATCTTCTGCAATTTTAATGATAGAATTTAGCTTCGATTTTGTCGGTAAGATACGAAAAATATATAGTATGTATAATGTATATGTGTAATAAAAGAAAAATAGATAAATTTATATGATTTTGTTTAATATAAACAGATATTAAGTATAATTCCATACTTTAACAAAAGTTAGGTTATGTTATAACTCTTGTGGAAAAGAATGCTGAAAAATGTAAAAAAAATGTTGAAAAACTGTTAAAATTGGGGCTTTTCAGTATTTTTCAGTTTTTTTCAGTATTCTTTAGCTAGTTATTTCCACAAGGGTCGAAAAATTGACAAATTTATTCTGATGTACACAGTGTAATCTGAAATTCAGATTTTGTCAGACAGCTTTTCCGCAGTGTTTTCCACACATTATCGTCATTTCAGTTAAGAAATAAATTTAAAATATTATTAAGCAAACAAAGTTTTATTGACAATAAAAATTATTAAACATTTAATAAAATAAGAAGTATCGCAATAATTAATGCTTAAAAATAAATTAAAAAAAATATTAAAAGATGGAATAAATTTACATTAATTTCGGCAGGTATTTATAATTATAAAGATGTTTCGAATTGAATTAATAATTATTGATGTGAATTAAGTTATATGAATAATAAATTATTATTAATGAAATAATTGTTATTGATTTTAATCAAATGAGAAATTAACTGATGTTGATTAAACATTAATTAATCTATTTCATTAACATTAAATAGATAATTTGTTGCAACGTTTACATAAAATGTACCAGGAGGAAAATAATATAATAATTTTAAACTCTTTGGTCTATTGTATATGACATTAATATTTGACAATATGCGAAAAGGTAGTGTACTTTTAATAATTAGTGTTTAAAACAGTTTGACACTGTGAATTTCAACAAATGTAGTAGTTTTTATTCTTTGATTTTTCTTAATGGAATTTGATAGATTATTTTTTGAATTTTGATCGATAAATTACTTTTTCCTTTACAATGTGGTACAGTTTATTTTTTACTAATAAAAAATTTAATTTTTGTAAATGTTGTGGGAAATTCTACGTACTTGTAAGTTTGGTTCTCTTCGGAAACCGGCGACTTGAGTTTCATCAGCAAAACTCTCACGATATTGACGAAGAGTATAAAATTAATCTAAAACAGACAAAAAGCCATAAAATAATCGTTGGTTTGAACGACGTAAAAACCGACGGGTGTGATCATTAAATGTTAATTGTTGGTCTATCAAAACAATATTTATGATGGACAAGTCGCGCCATAAGGAAACTGCTTTTGGTGTATGTTCTACGCATTATTCGTAAAGGAATGCAAATGTCAGTTTTACACATTATGATCGACGCTTATCTGAAATATTGTTAACATACGATTTGCATATGGATTATGTAGTCGGCTTTTGCGTGTGAATATTTATGTCGTGTTTTCCTATACTAACAAGTATAGAGAGCATCGTAGGAACTCGAATGACCAAAAACAGAAAAGCGTTCTTATGGGTAGTCCAGCAATACGTATCCTCGTAGACTTTGCGAAGTATCACCCAGGGCAGTACAAAAATTGCTGGCAATCCTGCGGAAAAGTAATTTTATTTTATTATTTTTTAATAATTGACAAAAATTTTCGTGTATTTTTTGTACGAATATTAGCTTTAGAAAAGATTTTTTTAAATGATAAAGTATTCTCTGCTGTTAAGGAAATATTATATTTGAGACAAATTTTAAAGAAAAATAAGCCATTATTGAATATCGCGTAAATCATTTAAACTTAGATGAAAAAGTATTTCGTAATTTCATGTTAATTCATCACGCAAGAAAGCTTGTCGCGATTTTTATAATTATTAATATTATTTTGGTTATTGTTGCTGTCGAGTCAACAATGATTTCCGTTTTATTTTTGGACACATTCTTTATTACATTTGCAACACTTAGTATCGTTATGTGCATTACACAAAAACGAGTTTTTACAATTTAAAATTACCCTTGACTGGTGCCGTTCAAACTTCAAGAAAACATTATGTAAATATGTACTTTTAAACAGATTTCGGTAAACGTTAAAAAAGTTTATGAAAACTCGGAGTAAAGATTTCGATAAACAGTCACGACGATTATTGTAATTGAGTTTGTAACTCCAATTATAATATTTTATGAAATTTCATATTGCTTTTTTTGTATTCAAATTTTTCATGCACATTTTGCTTTTCAATCAATTTCTAAAACTCATTGTACGAATCTTGAATAACGAAGTAGAACTTAATTCTAACAAAATCTAAATGACATCAATTTAAAATTATAATTTTCCGCTGTTAATTATTCGTGAAAATATCATAAGATGGATACGTATACATTATTATAATATTAGTCGAGTATAATTCACAACTTTTTGGAAACAAATTTTATTTATGGCAAGATAAGTCGAAGATATATATTTCTTTTGAGAATTCTTGTGGAAATTAATTTTTATAAATGTCTGCAAAAGTCGGCATTTCCAATTTTGATAGCTTTTTCAACTTATTATAATTGCAATATAATTCAATGACATTTAATTGAATCCCTTGTGGAAAAAAATGCTGAAAAAATGTTGAGAAACACTGAAAAACTGCTAAAATTGGAATTTTTCTGCATTCTTTTCCACAAGAGATGTTATTCAATTGTAAAATTCATATACCCCATCCAAGTACTACGTATCCTATAATATTTGAATTTGTTTCAGTGTAAAGTGCAAAAAACACGAGGTTGTGCAGATAAAGCCCTTCCATAAGGATCCATGCGTAGTTCGCCAAGATAAAGTACTGCCAAATACTGGTGAAGGCTTTGCAATGCCAATTGCTTTCAATTTCATCGTCCAGCCAATAACTCGCCCCGTTTTTAACCAAAACATCGGATGCCAATCCAATTCCAGATACGAACAGGATGTCCTTTAATAATGCCATCACCGCTCGCGTAATAAATGACGAGAACAAATGCATGTGCAACATGTTTCGGGAGCATCTTAATTTTCTAAAACAACACGAAACGTAAGTACAAAATACATTACTTACACTGGAATTAATTTTTATCTTGTTTCACTTAACAATTTAAAATATAATTAAATTAAGAAAGCTCTCGTTATTGAATTATAAACAAATTAAAAGAAAATAACTTCAGTATAATATATTTCATTTAATTAAATTAAAGCAATTGATAATAATGTTTAGTTTCATTAAGACTTTAACAAGGTGTAAAATGTCACAGTTCGTTTCAGGGAATACAAACGAGTCAAACATTAATTATTATTATTATCATTATTATAAAAGATAATGTAGCGTTAGGAAAGGTAACGCAAATTTAATTCTTAGTAGACAAACTAATTTTAGGGCGGGTCACACGCAATGCAATTACTATACTACCCTACGGGAAGCAAAGTAAAACTTGTATTTTGATAAATTGATTCGATCAATTTATGCTTAAAGAAACTTTAGTTTCATTGAAATTAAGATTGATTAATAATAAATTCGTAAAACATATAAAAACACTTAATTGCTATTATAATAGTCAAATTTGTGTGATCATAAAAAGATTGTGGAAAACCTATTAAAATTAATAATAAATTACATATATATGTATGTATGTATGTATGAATAATCTGAAAATACTAAAAGGAAGTTAATCAAGCAGTTATTAAAAAAGTTAGCATATCATTTTAAAGTATATCTGTTTAATATAAGCTCATCAATACATTTATTGTAACTGAAATTATACATTCTTTGTAAAATGAATGTGTCGATTTTTTTTAACGAGATTAGAAGCAAGAACTGTATTTCAATGATCAGCTCGGGAAGATTAACAGTCAAACAGAAAATGTGAAAACTTAAAATTAGCATCTCGCATGTGACGGCCAGGCATACCTTTCATTAGTTTTTCGTATTGCGAAGTGCGTAATTAAGAAAAGCGTCCCACGTAAAATATACATTTAATTGCTAATAGTTATACGCGAGCATATATTTTTTTACATATTAATTTACAATATTGGCAACGTCCGCGAATAATAATCAAGTGCAAATACATTATGCACTAATATACTAATTAATACACTGGAAAAGTATCCACGAGTTATTTTCAATTCCATGATGAGCTTGCGTATAATTATTAAGTTGAAAAAAAAGTGAAAATATTCAGTAGGAATATTTCCATCTAACATTTATAATATTTTTTCTTCAACAAATCACAACCAGCTCTGAAATCAAGATTCTTGGAGTTGATACAACCATATATAAGTTGTTTTAAGTTCTTCGTGGAGTTGACTGTAGAAAATATTTCGTTTGAATTAAACTTATTTTTTTTCAGTGTAAGTGTTACAACGAGAGGATTAAGCGAGTAATAATTAATCACTGATACTTACTTTATCGTTGCTAGAATTACAAATGCAACCATCAGAGTGGATAAAGATACCGCGTAACCAATGGTTGATATAGTCTTGACTATTGGGATGAATTGCTGGAAATATACATACATACATAAATTATTTTTTTTATTTTATTTTCCTTAATGGGAAAAAAATATAATCGGAAACTTTCTCTGAAAAATGAACAACTTTTTATTCAAATGAATAATAACGATGCTTATGAATCAATTCTTTTTACAATTAATAAGCAAAGAGATTACTTTAAAACATTCTTTTACTTATAAAAAAAGTTTTATTTTATTTCTTTCTTGGTTTTCCATTAAAAAGGATAATCTTATTGATCCTACCATATCGTAGAAAAAGGTTATTATAGAGTGAAATGGTATTTTTAAACTAAATTTCTTTCTGTGATTAAATAATAATTGGAGAGAGAGGAAAAAATTACAGAGATAAGAGAAAGAAAAAACGAATGTGTAAAGTAATATGATGCATATATGCATGTCACACCAATAATATTCGTGTGATTATTGAGCTAAATTTGATTGCAGCAATTTAAACGAATAAAAAGTGAAATTGGAAAAGTTATTTCTGCAAAATTAATTATATTATGCGTAGCGTTTACGTATGCAAACTGCACGCTTTCCAACGATACCTTAATCAACGTAACATTATCTGGACGATGTTCCGGTAGGTCCATTAAAACAGTGACTAGTCGAGCGCTGTAACATTGAGTATAATTGCTCCAAGTACTATTGGTTTCCGCGCTCCAGTACCACTGACCATTCCACATGCATTGTCTTGTCGCGTTTGCCTATGGATATCAAATTTTCTTTTCTTTTTTCCTTTTTCTTTTGGAATTGAATCAGTGTTAAATTTTACACTGTTAAAAAAATGTATCAAGAACTACTGGACTGAAACCTTAATACGCAGCTGTTTGTACAATATAGGAAAAATTACCGTGTTTTATCATTATTTTTACCATGCTGGCACGGTAATTTTTCCCATATTGTATATATGGCTGCGCTTTAGGGTTCCAGCACAGTAATTCTTAATTTTTTTTTTCAGTGTATTTTAATGTCAACGTATCTTCACAATAAGATGAATGACTGAATTTAAAAGAAGTTTGGATGTTTTAAAATTATCAAACGGACCAATAATCATTTAACAGTAATTCAATCGAAAGTTAATTTGCCTTTGTTATTATTATCTTCAATGTATAAGTAGATAGATTAATTAAGATCAGTTATTACATAAATAATAATTAATTTACCTGCCAATCAAATCCTGCTATGTAGTAAGGACATGATTGGATAGACATTTCGTTTGGCGAGGTGGATGGCCAACACAGTATCCCATCCCATGTTTCTGGACACCATCCTTCAAATAATGCAAATATTTATATAACATAAAATCAAATTGAAGAACAACTAACCTACCCGTTAGAGCCGAATGCATAGATCTTTTCACCGAAGAAAATATTCGTATTCACGTCTGCTATATTGACTAAAGTTTGTTACGTTGTTGTTGTAGCTACAAATTTGATCTTACGCGAATGTAAACTGGAATTACATAGATAAAAATAAGTTTCTACTTTAGAAGTTGAATACAATTTTTTTTCTTTTACAGTATGCATATGCTTAGTAGGTAATAAAACTTCGATCCGAAATAGGTAATAGATAAAATAGTGCAGAATATATTATTTACTGAAATTAAATTTTATATATTCAATATAACGTCAGTGATAAGTCAAGTTTGTTAAACTATTAGATTTTCTTTTTCAGAGGAATGCAATTTAGTTTTAACGCAAAAATTGTATTCGACAGATGTTAGCGTATATAGCATTCGCAGATATAGATTTATCTAAATATTATTCTTCCATTAATTCCCGTAATGATACACTGAGAGAAATCTCACTGTTAGTTATACATTATATCAGTATTATACTGAGAAAAATGTGACAGAATATATTAATGTTTTTAACTTTATCTCACGTACATTTCAATAAATTTTAAAAGCAAAGATATCAGTTTTGAAAAGCTTATGTTTACAGTTAAAACGGATAATTATCCTTTTAAAAAGCAGTAATTTTTACTGAAATAACTACACGTATCTGTTACATTTTTATCAATGTAGATTATAATTTTGTATTTTCTTGTATGAAATTCTTGAAACATTCATGAACTATGTACGTTTCATTTTTACTAGGATAGAGGTCACTGGACTATCATTAGGTATTCTTTCCTCCTCTTTTTGAGCACAAAAATTCACCACTTTCTCGCATTTGTTTGCAAAAAATGTGTGCGATTACCGCACTCGTTGAGAATCGCCATCATTCGCCCCTTGTGGCACAAGTGCTATTTCGTTGCCATTCCCCCAAAGGATTATCAATGTTCATAAACGGATAAACTACTAATGGTTGCGCGCCATTAGCATTTCTACGCGGGCAGACTCACTCGAGATAAATTGACTTTATTAAAATGATGTTAATCGGCGACAAAGTAAAAACGCTTCGAAGGATCAACTTTATTCTCTCTATTGGCAACAATTGAATGAAATTTATAATATTTATCCCGCTTAAAAATGAAATGTGTTGGTAGCACGCAGGGATACCAACACATTTCACTTTCACGGCCAATAAAATATCGTGCTCGACTCGGATAAAGTGGTTTCAGGTTGGTAGCCCTTCGCTTCCGACCAGGGTTACCAACTTAAAACCACTTTTTCCCTCGTTGAATAATATAACTATTATCGAATTCGCTGGATGTTTAATGGAATTTTAGGAAAGTCTTCTAATCACCTGAGAAAGAGACGGATCCACCGTGGCAGAGTTTCTTTTGCAGTTCGAGTATTTTTTCTTGAATGCTCGGACTGTTCACGTCTACGTTAGTCTGTGGACAAAGAAAATTTATTTTCATTTATTTCTAGGAATCCATTTTAATGCCATTTAACTTTTGCTCTCAGGGAAGAGTCGTGTCAACCTTGCCGCGAGCATTGACTAAAACTCCACGATTCTCATCGATCTTCAATTAATAAGATAATATCTTGTAATGATGGCTTTCTCTGATGTTATTTGACATTCTAGGCGTCATTGATTATTCATTTCAACAGTTGTATTTGTCTTTGCAAACTCAAAAGTAATGCGATTTAGTTACTCCGAGTGTGTTTAATGCTATTAAATCCCGTACGCGAATCGATACGAGAAACTTTAATTCGATACCAATGAATCGAACCCGTTCTCAATTAAATTGCAAATTTCAAGCCTTTTGAATTTGTCCTTTCAAAACTTTCTTTGTAAATGGGGGGGAGGGGGGCGAAATGGAATGGCTCTATCGGAATAATCCCTTTTTTTTGTCATTCTTCCCGTTATATTGCGATGCGTAACGGAGGCAGGATTTAATTAGCTTTGGATATTGTTTAGCGAAGTGGAGTTTGCAAAACCTTATTTATGTAATACGCTTAAGATACACGAGGGAGAAAATATGAATTGAACTTTCAAGTGGCAGATGGGGCCAATAATATACTCTGCAGTTTATAATGAGATTTTCTCACAAGACTAATGATCGATGTAATAACGGTGGCAAAAATCGTAGAGTGCATTAAACCATTTTCGTTAAGTACTCCCCTTCCATGTATACGCTTAGGAATATATTCTGCGGCTAAAACGTTTACATATTGATTTTTTAACAGTGTTTTTTCACCTGTGCACATTTGTAACTTACACTTGTTTTTCAAGTTAATTTACGTTCGTTTTATAATTTCAATTTTTAGTTTCAGTCAATCAACATTTTTCTTTCTTAAAAATTAAAGCAAATTTTAAGTGGATTTCAAGAACAAAACTATATGGATATGGTTGAAGCTTGGCTATTAACAAAAATAGAATATAAACTAGACGTAAAATATGTCAGGCTCAACATCAGTTCTAAAGTTTTTCCAAACTTATGCCAGTATTGGTTACTTAACTAAAATATTCAATGGAAAATAATGTTGAATGATTACTGGTAGTGTGAAGATATACAAATAGTATTTTTAGTTATGGGGATTCACATCGAAGTTGTGAAGGCTACTTAACTATCAGATTTGGACCAACGTTAAATCCAAGTATCGAATTACCATTGGTAATTTTTATAGGAATAATTTCGCCAAGCATGGGATCTACAGGCCTGATTCTGGCCCAGTATTAATGGGCAAATTCTGGTAAATAGATACGGGACAGTATCTATTTACTTAGTTATCAACAAAATCAGAATATAACCAGATGTAAGACACATCAGGCGTAATATTAGCCCGAAAATTGATCCAGACTTGAACCAGTACTTGTGGTTTAAAAAAAATTGTTCAATGCAAGACCAACGTTGGATGATTACTGATAGGGTAGAGGTATACAACTGGTATGTTGAGTTATACTGTGTTGATCCAGTGTGACCACTCCATTACTGGCACGATTTTGTCACTGTACTGGGAACAAGCTATGGTAACTCTGGTAACAGTACTGTACCACTACTGGGACTGTATCGGAAACGTTATGCCAATGTCATCAATCATATCAACTGCTATACGCTGGCGTCCAGTACTGGGCCAAACTTCAGACTTTTGTCCGCACCAGCAATTTCCACATCGGTAGCAACTATTAATAAATTTTCCACCATGCACAAAGCAAATCAATTGTGCAAAAGTTGATTTTCAAAATCAGGCTCTGATCCAGAAAATGAGTTTTCCCGACTGAAGCCGTTCCATAAAAACAGCTGGCTCTATCAAAGGCCTTTCGCAAAGTTATGCTTTAGATCGAGATGTACTTTATTATGCAAAATTTTGTAATTAATTCTGCGCATAAAACAGCGAAACACCGAGGGAGAAGAAAAAGTGCACGACGCTGATGAAAAGTATACAAATTAACGTAACAAGTGCCACGAAAAAGCGACGCATTTGCCCTGCAATTTAGGTGGGGAGGGAATTAACCGCACAATTAAGTGATTTTCGAAGCAAACAAATATTGTTCGAATTTGTGCCAGCTGACGAGCGAATACTTTTCGTACGCACTTGAGTGTGGCAAAGTTGTTTGATTTGGCGAACGTTTACACACTTGGCCCAAACTGAATATTCATCAGGCTTGGTTTAATGCTCAATGGCTTCTATATTGAATGAATATAATTTACGGATATTCAACGGGTATTGTGACAGCGATGCTACACCGTTGAATTCGTAATCAAGATCGTCCACTTTATCAATGGCTCCGATTTATTATTAATTTATGTATAATATAAATGCTTCGGCTTTGAAATTGACCTTCCCTCTTGACGATCGCAAGATATTCAAAGCCGTTCCCCGAATGTTATTAATATTCCGCTCGATTTTAATCGATCGGACATTAAATTAATTTCGTTTAATTGTTTGGGCAAGTAGGTAGGTGTCGGCGTGTTCCCATCTAATGTTGTTTGATAATGTCAGTCTTAAATACAAATTCATTCAAATCTGGCTTTTGCGTTTAGGGTATTGTTTGGCCGGGCTGAATCGGAAACGAATATTTCGGCCCGCGATTTAAAATTCTAATTTAAACTTTAATTTTAAGCCGAAAGTTTTTAGTCGCTTGATTACAACAAGTTTTAATGAAAGTAAACGTTAATTCCGGAGCGTGGCAAAAGTTTGAAAAAAGACTGTTCAAAGCACAAATCGATTCTGATTATTTCACGTTGAATTCGTGTTTTGGGTAGAAATTTTGCTAGGTTTTCGCAAAAATTTTTTAGTAATGGTTAGATATTTGCAAGGTTTTACAGTAGAAATTCTATTCTAGTTTAAATCGTGAGATGTTTGTTAATATTTGTCAAGTTCAACTTTTCTGGGTGAAACTCATGTTTTTCTTTATACATTGGGAAAAAAGAATCGTGAAAGATACTAGACTTTCTAGTAAACACCGGATACACTTGTGTAATTATAGGAAATACTAGTCGAATCTAGTAAAATATATTGGAAATCTCATTATTATTATTCAATTAACATCTTAAACTAGGATTTCAGCATATTTTTCTAGACTCCAATAGTATTTCTTAAAAAGAGACAAGTATATCTGACGTTTGCTAGAAAGTCTAGTGTAGTAAAACTTTTAACAGACTAAAAGTATAGTACGGAGAGAAAAGATTAAGAAAAATTACTAATATGATCCATATATGTTTTATTAAATTCATATATGGACATATGTGTATGTCCTTAATCCACAAATTGCAATAATTAATATAATATTCTAGCCATACATAAAGAAAACAATGTTTGCAATGTTTGGAAGGTCAACATTCAACAGTCAACACAAACAAAGAGAAAAATAAAAAGAAAACAAATTAATCCAATCTTGATGTATGTTAAATTTGAGGACCATCACTTAAATTGTGCTGTTTATTATTTTACGTCCAACTGTTTTCTCGCCTTAAGTAATAATTATTAAAATTGATCGAAGACACGATATTGTCATTAATAAATGGGACGAGAGGAATGTAGGTATAAGGAGACGCAATGTTATCGTGGTCAAATCTAGTTTATGAAAGCTTAATAGAAGCTTAACTAGCCTACAAAAAGCCTCGAGCTCATTTAGCCGCCTCTAGAAAGCGTACATTTCATTGACAAAACGCAAAACTTAAATATGACAAATCGTTCCCATTTAATCCGAAATAAATTTCATCGCAATTAATCAAACGAAAAAGAATTAAATTGCAGTCAATTACTTGTCGCGCGATCATTTAAATTGCACGACCATTTAATCTTTTCGTTTGATTCGCATTGTTCCTTTATCGTCGCAAATTTCGTGCAATTTTTATTTAAACTTTCCATTTATTTCCATTATTTGTTATTACGCCCCAAAGAAACAATGATAATTCGGCAAATCCAACGAGATCGCATCTGTGGCCGTGATAATGCAGTCATAAAAATCAACGGTTGTTGCGAATAATCGGATTAACCGCAGATTAAATATTAAAAAGTGCAACAATTTCGAGCGAGCAAATATCGTTGTTAATTCAGTTTGAATACTTATCTCGTTTCATTCGGCAGCCGTTATTTAAACGTTTGCCGAATAAAAGTGGAAAAACACGTTAAAACAGATTGGCGCGTTCATAAATAGACGAATGGCAAAGATATACTCAAATTGATTTACGTCGGCGCGATAATTTGCTGAATTTCAGTTAATAAACCGCTATTTTATAGTTTTAGCTTTTTCAATATGGTACTGAAAGGATGAAACGTTTTCAAAATGCAAAATGTAAACAAAACTTTGTTTTCATTTAGTATTTACATCCATGCTTATGTCCTTTGGATGTAAACAAACTTGATTGTTTTTGTTTCATTAATTTGACCTTCCAAATGTTTACAAACATTGTTTTTCCTTGTTAAAATCCAAAAAAAACCTTTCATTGTTCTGTTTCATTTTGTTAATTCGATAATGCAACGGCATTTCCTAATAAATTGCAAATACGTTGCGTGCGACGCACGAGCAATGCTTCGTTGACGTTATGGCAAAGTATTTTTATTCTTTCTCTTTGAAAGCCCGTGCGTAAAAGTGTATTGGATCATAACCAAAACTTTTTACATCAGAAAATCGAGACTGGTACAAATTCAAGATTTATCGCCGTTATTCTGATGTAAATGGTCCTGCTATGAATTTGTTAAGATCCGCTGCGAACATTGTTGGTGCTTATAATTTTAGCTCTTGAATTGACAGAAAAAGAATTATTGGCTGGGACCTTGTTTACTCGATCAACAAGCGCGAGAAATAAACAAACGAACGAACAACCGAGAAATTAATATTTCGCGCAACACATTACAGGTTAAAGCGAGTCAAGTCAAACAAAATTTGTCTCTTCCTGTCAGCCTCGGCAACAAAAAAACGTCCGTACCCGAGGAATCGATAAATTGTAACAAAAAGAAAAAAAAAAACAAAAACACGAGTACAACTTAAGGACTGAACTAAAGGACTAAATGTTTTTAACATTGAGCATATAAAAAAGCAATATTTGCAAATATTTGAAAGATCAAATTTAATGAAGTAAAAGCAATAATATTGTTTATATACATCTAAAGGACATAAGAATGGATATGAAAACAAAAACAAAAGTTGTTTACATTTTGTTTCTTGGAAACGTTTCATTTTTCAGTAGCATATAATGGTCAAGGTTCCAAAATTGACTGTCAGTATTGTGCATCTTCTTTTGACTTATTATAATTTATATATTTGTTTCACTGACGAAGTACTGGCAGTCATTTTTGGAACATGCCTGCAAGAGCAATGTTTGTAAATATTTGGAATTATCAAATTAACGAAATAAAAACAATAATATTGTTTATTTACATTCAAAGGGCATGAGGATGGATGTAAATACAAAACAAAATCAAAGTTTTGTTTACAATTTTTTATTTTATTTTTCTCAAAACAACAATGCAACTTTTAATGCAATGGTGTTGGCTTTCAAAAGTGGTCGAAGGTACGAAAGTAATGAAACTAAAAGACAGAAAATGGGGGGAGGGGGGGGGGAAAGGAGAAGAAATATTGGTAATGACGTTAATAGGAAAGCGATAATACGAAATATGATTCGGCTCTCATATTGCCCTAATCTACGTTTATCCTGATAGACACTATAAATAATGTTATCGCCGCAATTCGTGGCGATTCCACTCGGCAACGACTGTATCGAGTGGCGCACATTTTGACGTCTCCTCCTCACTGTTTATTCCACCTAATTCATCAAAATACCAGCAGACTTCGTCACGATCAAACATCATTAACGAAAGAGCCACTCTTTATTCGCGCAAAGTCGATAATCACCAACTGTCACAATGCGAAACTATTAACTTCCTGGTGATGACAGTTTCGGGGATTCACTCTTCCCGCAAAAATAATACTTTCGTCTCTTTGAACTTTTGTTATATTGGCCAACCGAATAATTGAAAGACGATTCGTTCTATGCAGATAAATGTTACACTAAATTCCTCTCACTAGTAAAAATGTAACATATATGGTGCATATATGTTTTAACAAATTCATATAAGGAAATGAAACATTCGTACAAGGACATATATGTTTTCCTTAATCCATATACGGAAATAATTGATATAATATTCTAGCCATATATAAAATAACCAAGATTGCAAATGTTTGAAAGGTCAAAGTAAATAAATAAAAACAATGATGTTGTTTATTTACATTACTAGGACATTCTAAGGACATAAAATAAATTCCTTATATGAGATTCTTAAAACATATATGGACCATATATACCATCATTATTACTAGAGCTATTACCTGAAAAAAAAGCTTAGTTGATTTTTAATTGTACAACAAAATTACAAGTTTTCTTTAAAAAAAATTCAAACTTTGAAGCAAAATGGATCATAGCTTTTTATTTATGATCATAAATTTAAGAAAAATTGGAAGCAAATAAAAAATAAAGTGGGTTAGGAAGATAATTCGGGTTAATCATATGAGAAGAATGAAAAACAATATGAACTTTCTTACATTTCATCCTGTCGCGTTTTTGTTTGCTAAATACTTCAACGATGTATAAAAAATGAAAGTAAGAAAAAAAAGAAATTTAAATTAGTATTGAACTTAAAGTAACTGTCTTTGTTATCGTAATTAAGGCATCGATTTTAGACAAATTTGTACCTTTCTTAATAAGCATATAAAAAGGTGTTAGCAAACTTTAATGAAGTAATCTAAATGATATCATGAAATAAGTATCGTTTTATAGTATGTAACTAATGATATTTTTATGAAGAAATAAGATTATATATTATCGGAGATTTAATAGTTGTATTGCACTCATATACTTTGAAGTTATTAGCCTTGCGATATTTTAATATGAGATAGGATACATTAATTTAAAAGAGATTTGATAAAAATCTTGTCAGGTAAAAAGTAGCTTGTTTTAATGTATTCTTATTTATATTTTAATGTATAGTTCATTTAAGAATTTAACAAATTACAACGTACTTTGTACTGTTCAAACATTTATTTGTACAATATTAATTTTCTAAAATGGCATTTCTCTCCATATATGAAAATCTGAGTAATATATATATATATATATATATATATTTAAAATAATTTTTTTTTGTTTACAATTACATATACTCTCATAAAAAATGTTCTTTAATGTCTATAAGAAAACTATAATATAAGAAAAACCAATTAAAAACAGAACCAATTATTTTACAAGTTGTTTCATGATACTTTGTCACCTTAAAAAAAATATGAAGTAAATTATAAATATGAATTAAATTAAAAAAAATTAACATAGGAAAAGTTATTTTTGCAAAAAATAGTATAATGAAACTAACAAAACAAAGTGTAATAAAACTGACAAAGAATTGTTCATCACGAATTTAGGTAAAAAACCAGTTCCTAAACCAACCGCTAATCAGATAAAAAAGAAGGTGATAATAAGCACGAATAATAATTTCTCATATTCTCCCTCACTTTTTCACTCTCTGATAATGCCTCTCACCGAACGATAAGAATTTAATTAAATAAGATTAATTAAAAAATTATCACCAAGCGGTGACAGTAAATTGAAACAATTCCTAATTCGAGCAAAAAAAAAATTCATGCCAACAGTAAAAGGAACTTACCATTTCGACTTGTATTTGACAGTCAAATGATCCATGTGATTGTTGTGGATCAAAGTTCGCGGAAAAGCAAAGCGGCTCAAGCTTCCTTCTGCATCGCGTTTTTTCCTTTCCTTTTTTACCTTACTTTTTTTTCAATCGTTACTTACAACCACTTTCAATTCTTTTTAATCGTCAAAACGCTCGATTCGGAAACACTCGGGTAAAAAATTTAATTGCAAGTAATTTAAAACAAATGTTAAAATATAAATTAATAAATTCGATGGATAACAGATTTAATTGTGAAATTAATTGTTTAATTAGTGAGCAATTATTTACTGTTTGTTGTGTTAATTATTTTTGGCTTTTTTGCTGGTTTAACAGGGGGTGATAATTGAGGAACAAGTAGGCTCGAATGATCGGTCGCATTTATCGCGTTTGTGACAATGCGACGAGGCGCGAGAAAGTGACACTGACAAGTGAATTGGCGAGTAACACTTGAGGAGCCGCGAATGAACTGCACGCTGGCCTAGCACATTGAGTGATACAAGTTTAGTAGTGACTAACGGCGCCAAGATCAAACAGCACGCATGTCAGGAGCGCGCGCTGGTGTACGCGACATGTGTATACTGTTCTCAGCCTATCAAAGTTTCAAATTTATTCCACGAAACTTTACGCCAATTATTATTCAACAATAATATTCCTATACACGAAGGATATTATTTAATATTAAATAATATCAAAAAAACATTTTTGGAATATCAAAATAATATCCCAGGAATGTGCTGTGATTATTATAAGTCCCAGGGATATGTTCCTATAATATTTTTGGAATATTATTAAGAAAATTAAAAAAAAAAACTTTGAATCATGGGGGATTAGTTTTTAAACGTTCTTTCAGTCCCGTATGATTTAAATTATTGTTGATTTAACCCTAGTAAAAATTAAAAATATTTGGTCCATATTATACATGGACATATATGTTGTTCCTTAATTCATATATGGTCATATACAACCGTGTACGGTTGATATATGGTAATAATTGATTTTAATATAAGGAAATTATTGAAACCATACAATGCCATATATATAACCATATACGATGTTTTTATTTCCTTATATGACATTGTTAAAACATATATGGAGTATATATATTTCATTGTTATATATATTTCATTGTTACTAGGGTAGAAAAATATATTATACCGAAGTTCTCTAAAAAATATGCATCATGCAGGAAAATTTGTCGATTCAAAAATATATTTTTATACTTTAATTTATTATTAACGGTAATATGTCCCCCACGGGGATGCAAGTTTCGCATTGCAAATAGATGAAATTTTTGTTACCTTTTTAATTACACGTCACATAAACTAAAAGTGAAAAACTTTTTTACATCCCAATTTTACAATAATGAAATAGTTAAAAATGATTGATTGACATATTATTTTAATTCCACAACGGAGAAATCCATCGGATATCTTTTTTTTTTACTTTAACAAAAGTCAAATATTTTCACTAATGACACTCTGATATTTTGAAACGAACTAATTAATTCTCAAATTCAGTAATACGTAAACAACATTAAGCGACAGAAGCGTAATCATCAATTATACAATGTCAGCATTTACCAGAAATTGAAAAGTACATTAAAGTTGAAAAATTTACATACTTAAATACAAGATTATTTGCAATGAATTCATAATAAGGTTCAATTGTAAAATGAACACCTTATAAGGTGTTATTATATATAACAAATTTATTTAAGCGGATTCAAGAAATGCTTTGTAATTGAAACTGACAGATTTCTTATGAAAATGAAAAAATAAATAACTTTTTCATTATAGCATAATAAAACTCATTCATACCATGTGCGTAGTACAAAATTGTAATTCACTTATTGCATGTCGTTGGGAATTAAATCACAATTGATATAATAAATCAGTGCTCTTTTCGTTATTCAACCCGTCATACGTCAATGTCGACACAAGTTACGATAATATAGTTGCAGGCACATTAAGTTTTTCGCATTCTCCTTCATCTTCCTCGCTGTAGAATTATCACCTATATAATACAAAGTTATTCGTATTAGTTCATTTCGCAAGGAAGAAACTTTACTTAACCCCTTTGAAGCATTACTGAACCCCACATCCATTTGTACACGTTTATTTAAACATTCTTTTGAAATACCTAGTATCATTAAATTGGATTAGCCTTTTATCCTTTGTTATAAAAAATTTATTGTAATTAAATTGGAAACAACAATATAAGCATAGAATATCCTCAGGATATTTAATAGGCTACTACACGAGTATACTGGGGATATCTTAGAATATTTGTTCTTATAAGGAAAATCCCTAAATTACTATTAAAGAAATCACTTATATATATATAATATTATTTGCAATATTTAGTATTTCTTTTCTCTCAGTGTATAAAGGGATCGTTACAACAGGTGCGAAGTTTAACTCAATGTTGTTCCAGTGACTTTAAGTAATTTAAAAGTCAAAGAACCATGTGCGCGCATTTAAACGGGTTGCAAAACTGGGCCGCGCTCATTTTAACTTGCGCTATCTTATGACGGGTGGTGCCAAGCGTGTCTACATTTGTATCTAATAAATAAACTTATTGCAATTACATTTTGCTAAGGAGCGACCAAGTTTGGGATTCGAATAGTTTAGAACTTGTACATTAGGAGGAATATGTTCAAAAAATGATTATCTTTTATAGTAATTTAAGGATATACCAAACGATATAAGGATATTTCTACGAGAAGTACAATTTAAATAATTTAAATCGTTTTATATTTTTCCATTTGTTTAAAGTTCCCATTTTTAACTATACGTAAACCTTTTATTACAAATTTAATTAGCTTTCAAATAATAGTTTTCGACAAATTTACAGGTTGAATTCAAAAAATTAATGATAATAATAATATTTGTCTGATTATTAATAAGGTAATACGTATTATATCAGCTTCCGGCGGCGTAATTTTAAACCAACTTATCAATGACAGTTTTACGCGCTCGTTGAGTGGCATTGCGCGCAGGCGTATCGTCGTTAATACAAATGGCGCCGGGCGCAATTAAAGCGCGATAAGGAAAATCTTTATACTTTGGCCGTATAGCATCGTGCAGGCCTGTATACGTTTGGCGCGACTCGTAACAAAAAAGAGACTTTTTCTCGCAGTACAAACACATGGCCTTGCCAAGGTTTTCCTATTGTTAAAAAATTAATGTGGTCAGGTTAGTGGTGAATTGTGGATACGCGCTTCGTTTGCCGAGAATTCCTAACCTGCTTATTTTTATGGATTTTTATCTTTATTTTTCGCGATTTACGGTCATAAATACATTATCTGTAATCTCATTTACAGTACAAAAGTCATTCATCGATTTTTATCTTTTTTTTTTTTACATCCTCACTTCTCCTATTTATTAGTGACGATTTAGTACTAGATTTCGTAAAAACTTTGTTGTGTTTATGGAAAATTGAATTTTTAAAGGGTTCTTAAATGATAACTTGTCTAATTTTATGTTATAGAATTCCATAAAGAGCCATGTTGAACCATATAAACAGGGTATTATTTCCCGTAAAGGCGCATTATTTTTTGTACAATGCAGGTAAATTTTTAAACCAATTAAAGTGTACACATAAATCGATTAGTTTTATTCTTACTTTTTATATCTTATCGTATTTTATTACATATTTTTTTGTTCTATAAGAAGCATGTACATTTATTGTACTAATATTTTAATGTCTGATATAAACTAGTTTAACAAATAAAGTATTATTACATTGAATGTTTTTATTTGATTATATCGTGTCTTAAACAACTTTTTTTTATTGTTTATTATTTTTCATTATATAATACTATAATGAAATAATGCTATTATAAAATAAATTTACAATTTAATCATATTTAATTTTGATAAAGAACGTTTACAGTTAAAATTGCAATTTAGAATATTATAATTATCTAAATAAGAAAGTGATAAATACATAATGAACTTTCTAGCAACTGGTCCTCTTGTACAGTTTCAACCGACGATAGCTAGGCAATTGGGATTTTCTAGTACATTGGCAGGTGCTGTATTTTTAATATTACCAATACTTGGCTTAATTGCGAGACCAATTTTTTGCGGCATAGCGGACAAGTTCAATCTCCACAAGGCAATTTTTATAATATTCCAAGTAATATTAGCACTTGGATTCCTTGTGATGTATTTTATACCAGAAATGGAACCTAGTGCCAAAGCTACCTTATTATGTCACGATAATATAGCTTTTTTACAAATACCTCTAGACAATAAGCTACCCGCGGATGTGAAAAGTCATGAATATAAGAATAATACATATATAAATTGTGAGGTAAGATTTACCAATTAATATTATATAAAATAACTAGATTTAAAGAACAATACATTTTTTGTTTGCTTTTTATTTATGGTGGAAATAATTAATTGAAAGGAATAAACAATAACAGTCTTCAAAATCATTTTATATATATTATTAATTTCGTTTGGTTTTGTAAATGTTAGCATAAAATTATTATTATATACGTGATATTGGAATTACTGTGTTTTGCAAGTAATATATATATCTAATTTCAGTGCATCATCATATTTCTCAGTCTATTTTATTATGTAAACATAATGACTAAAGACGTTTTGAACTTTGTTGAGATGCTTATCACTTACAAATCGCAAGGATAATAGTATTTTTGTGAAAATTAATAATAAAAAAAATTTCAGTTGTCCTGTGAAGCTTCAACATTGGTTTACAAGCATATTTGTGATGAATGGCATGTTGCAAAATATTGTTCACACGCGGATAAAGAAATTCCACAAAATGGCACCTTTGATTTTAATGGAAAATTCGACATGTACAAGGAAATACCAGTAATAAATCAAAAATTAATTTTATGATTTGCTAAATTTAGGAAATTTATGATAATGGTTGGTTGCTCTGTTTTCAGATTGAAGACGAGTGGAATTTGCGTCTGGTCAATATCACTTTTGATGATGCAAATCCTAGGATTGTAACATGTAAAAATGAATTGAAAACAACGTGCCATGTCAAATGTGAAAAGGATCCTTATTTAACGAGAGTTATAATGGCACGAGAAGAAGAAAAAAGCTTTTCCTATATGATCACAACGTATCAATTCCATTTGTTCCTATTCGCTACTATTGTAAGTTGGGTTGGAATGTCTATAGTTGTTAGTATTGCAGATATGATTTGTTTCACTATCCTTGGTAAGTTGAAATATAACAATTATTACATTTATTTTGAACGCTGATTTTGATAATTACATGTTGACAAATTTAATGAACATTTTTAGGCGAAGATAAATCGAATGATTATGGAAAACAAAGATTTTGGGGGGGCGTCGGATTTGGTATTTTTGGAATCAGTGCTGGATATTTGATAGATGTTTTTAGTACTCACCCATATAAAAAGGACTATTCGTGCATATTTTATATCATGGTTGTAGCTATGATAGGTGATGTGATTGCTTCAATTGCTATAAAGATGGTATTATTTTTCAATTAATTCAGATCAATACATTTTGAATTTTATATAATAAATTTACTAATGAGATTAGTAAAATATAAATATAATTTTTAATGGAATAATATTTTTAGAAGCAGAAGCCAACATCTGAGGGAAATCCGTCGATTGTTCGAGAAATATTTTCAATTGGAAAAGAACCTGGGGTATTAGTCTTCTGTTTCTGGTGTATAGGAGCCGGTATGTGTACCGGAGTTATATGGTTTTTTTTATTTTGGTATACTGAAGAAATAGCAGATGATTCTCAGAGACCTTGGATTAAAACAGTTCAAGGTTTGATAACTGGAGTTCAATGTTTCCTTGGAGAAATGCCTTTCAATTTTGTGTCTGGCATGATATTAAAAAAACTTGGTCACGTGAACGTTATGAGTTTAGTTCTTTTGGCTTATGCTGTAAGGTAAAATAATTATTTAAACAATATTTATGCATAAATTAATATTATAATCAAAGATTTAAAAACCAAAATTACATTCCAGGTTTATGGCGTACAGTATGATATCCAATATTTGGATATTTTTAATTTTTGAAATACTGCATGGTCCATCGTATGGACTTTGTTGGCCAGCTATGGTTTCTTATGGCGAAAAAGTATCGCCACCTGGAACAAAAGCTACAATTCAAGGATTGGTTGGAGCTATTTTTGAGGGAATTGGTAAGTTAATTTAAATTACTCTTACTTAAGTTTCCAGTACTGATATTATCACAGTTTTGATTCGCTTATTTAAAATGTTGAATTTTTGCTTCAATTTCTACGTCTAGAATAAATGTGGAAATGCAAAATCAAAGCCATATAATTGACTTATGAATTAGTTATATAATTGCTTACCTCAAGTGAAGTTCGATTAAAATTTACAATAACTTGTAGTACCGTTAGATATTTAACCTTACTACAACATTTCATATTTCAAAAACTCGCGTCGGCTGCTATATTCTTCCGTACCAATGTGCATTCATTGTTACAAGAAACACAGTTATATTATTCATATACAATTAAATACTTTTCTTTGTTTACAATAGGAGTATCTTTGGGAAGTTTAGTTTGCGGTAACTTAATTGATACTTATAAAGGTGTGACGACATTTAGAATATTTTCTGGCGGAGCTTTGGTATGGCTTGCCATCTACTGGATTTTGCAAATGATGCTTCGTCGAACGAAATCATATCCTTTATCTCAGGGTCATAGTCGTAAGAGTTACAGTGAGAATATGTAAATCTCTGATGCAAATGATATATGTATTTTTTTTATCATTGCGTCAGAATAAATTCAAATGCTATTCTTTTACTGATAAAAAAATGTTCGCAGATCTACATGCGAGTTACATGCCACCAGACGACGCGCTTCTTATGACGATGAGTCAAGAAATGACAACTTACTGACACTGGTCAATAAACAATTGAAAATTTAGCATAAGAACAAAAAAAAACAGAAGACGACACTATTTTTTACTTGTTGTCAGTTAGATAGGGAGATTATTATATTTACAGTATTGTTTTTTATTGTTGAATTTGTTTAATTTTATTTATCAAATGTTTTATAAATGATACTTATTACCTTTAATTATTTTGCGAAAGTTCAGAAATTTAGAATAATTCAAAGAGTGTTTCTCATATACGTAGAAAAAAGTTGGAACAAAAATTACCATACCTTATAACAATACTGATGTAAAATGATTTTATAAATCATTATTACTTGATAAGTATCAAAGTATTAGTCAACGTCCTTCAATGTTTACTGTACTGGACACTAAAAAATTATGCATCAAAATACCATAATAAAATGTTTTACGTCAATGTTGTTATACAATCTAGTAATTTTTGTTAACTTTTTTCTAGGAGTATGAGAACAAAAAGAGATTAGTGGACGATATATGTCTAAAGATTTTTTTCTTTTTTTTATTTATTTACTTTTTTAATTAATCGTGGATTATAATATTTTGTACATATATAAATATATTTTTAAATGTACGAACTAATTCTCAATTAATTTGTGATATGATACGAAAATTTATGGATAAACTGAGGATTCGATTCGATAAGAAAGAAAGTGTGGTGTAAAGAATGTTTCTAAATGAATATTTTATTGAGAGAAAAAAGGTTTTCTTGATGTGTTAGACTCCCCCATGACCAAATTTCAGCGGGTTTATAAAGAAACCGTTAATCGGGGGAAATGGTATAAAGCGAGTGTGCACTTTTGCCAGTTCCGGCAATTTGCTGATGAATTGTCTTGGTTATAATCGCGAACTGAGGATATGATATTTTTGTTTCTTAATATGCCTCATTTTTTATTTGAATACGCTATATTTGAAATTGGGGATTGGTTTGCAGTGAAAATTTCTTTATTCAACATATACTTTCAAATGTTTTCGACTATGTTAGTGCAGCATAGTTGAGTTTCGGTTTCCAAATGGTTTTATATAATGGATTTCTATTCTGGGTTTCATTCAATTTTGATTACTCTCTTACATCAAATAAATATGTTAACAATTTGTTTTATATTATTTGTATTTCTTCGTTTTGTTTTTGATTAATTGTCAAATATATTTCTTCACGTAATTTTTTGAGCTTGTTTAATGTTTCCTGAATAAGATCAGGTAATACCTCCTCATACTTACTTTTCACAAGTATGAAAATGAATGAGAAAGTGCCTATAAAGTAAATCATTATAAATACATTGTAAGGGAAAACAATTATGTTAAAATTTCATATTGTTAATTGAAGTCATTGTAACGTGTTACTTGATGGTAATAGGTTTTATTGTAAAATATGGTGAGAAATATTTGTATCAAATTGTAGAAAATATATATATAAAAATTTTGGAAAATCGTTTCTATCTAAAAACTATTATTTTGGGAGTAAAATTAATATGTGTCTTATACTCCATATCAAAATCAGGGTCATAACACAATGTGTAAAGTATAAATATGAAGATGATTTCTAATTTAATGCGTCTACATTACTTAAACAACAAACAAGATTATTAGAAATATTATTACCAGATGAATTTTCTGATCTTATAAATATATTTTCAGTTTAGAAGTACTTAGTTTTAACATTGTAAACATTTTTCTACTTTTTATATTATATATAAATACATATAATCTTATGTAATATGTAAATTGTACATTACAGTATTGCGTACATAACAGAAAACAGAATAAATTTTAAGCTACCAATAAACGTTGTCATAAAATATATCGCTAAAAGACAATATCAAAATCTAATTAATATATTTATATGACATTTTTTAAATTGAATATTGTATTATATCGTTTTTTCATGTATTAATAATTTCCAAAGGTTTAATCAGTATTAAAAATCAATCGCCAATGTCAATATTTCGTATACAACCTATATATGTATTCGTGCGCAACTTTTTATTTTCAAAACGAAAGCTTTCAATTTTATTGCGATTAGAAATATAAATAAATTCTATTATAAAATTTATTATAAACTGAAATAAATACAAAATAAAAATTGTATATACATTGTGATGTAGTTGCGTGAGTACTTTAATAATTTATTTTAAAAACGACGATTGTGACGCGTTCTCTTTAGAGCTACTTTTTTAGCCAAAACCAATCCAACAACAAAAAGAGTAGCTAAAAAGGCAGTGCAGATTAATAAGGACAACAACATAGTGCCACTAGTCCGCAAGAGTATTTTTCCAAAATGATCTTCTGGTATAGAATTGGACATTCGGGAAATTACTACCCCTTCACTCTCACAGAATATGGATCCTTTCCATTTATACCAATGGATTAAACGATAATCCCGAATATAATATGGTTCAGCGCATCTGAAAAGTTTATAAATAATATTTATCTTCGAGTTTAAGTAGTATCCACGGGAAGAAATAATTTGCTACTGTAGCATTATACAGGTGTTCCCACAAAATGTGCATAAGCAGCATGAATGAGAGAAAATTATATGAAAATGATAAAAAAAAGATTGTATTTTCATATATAAGATGTGATAGAAATGTAATGGCAAAACATAATCTTCAATCAAGTTGAAATGTTACATCAATTTGTAATATATAAGTTCTTTTATATGAAAATAGTTTAATACTTTTTAATTAAGGCGAAATGTAATGTAAATAATTTTCATCGTCAATAATTAATGAATAAACATTTTTGTTTAGAAAATTTGAAATATCTGTTGTCGCTGGCCAACTTAATGTCATAATTTCATGTTTCTTGATTTAAAGTCATAGCAAAAGGAACTTACTTAAGATTTGAAAGCAGATTTTCTAAAACAAAATTTCCATAATAAAAATTAATGAAATCATCCAAAATCCATTGTGATTCACAATCGCAAACAAGAGGATTTCTTTGAAAATTAAGTCCATTCTTTATATTTCGCCAATCACCAATTTTAGTACGAAGTTGTGGAAAGTGTTCTAAACTATTGTTGCTCAGATCCAACTAAAATCAAAGAAAAAGATATATATTTCGGTTAGATTTTTTTCTAAAATCTACATTCATTGAACCTAAGTGTGTTCTTGGGGGTGAAATATACATTTATATTCTTCTTTTGTTATAAGAGTAAGTAAGATTGGTATCTCACGCATAGGTATTCCACAATTATGATTAATAACTTTGTTATAACGAAAAAAATTAATCCCTTACAAAGCAAATGTCCAAATCTTCAAAAGTAGAGTTTTCCACGGTATGCAATTCCGGGTTATCTTTCACTGAAATATTGATACATTCGTTATCATAATTTTCTAACATTTTAAACATGTCTTTCTTTAATCTCCTAATGGAATTAACTGAATTCAATTTTAGACTTTTCAAACGTAACTTTGCTTGAAACTCGAAATTTGTGAATTTATTTTCCGATAAAATGAGAACTTCCAAAACGGGACATTTATCATTATTTAGAACTTCTGGTATTGTTGTGAATTCATTTCTACTTAGGTCCAGAATTTTTAGAGAAGTGAATGTTACGTTTGGTAAATTTGTTAATTTATTTTGGTTCAAATACAGAAATACTAATGAGCTGCGTGACTCGTTGAACTCCTGAAAATCGATAAAAGTATTAAGCTTATATTATAAATAAATTTTATAATATTTTTGTAATTATAACCATTGTAAAATAATATAAATATTATTTCGATTTATGAGTGCCTTTTTTTATCACAAATAATTGTTTTGATAATTCATGATTACTTTTTACAATCAATAATACACACTTACGAATTATAATCTGTACATCTTATTAATCATTGCCTGATAATATATTGCATTATAATCTAAAAACTAACATACTTTATCTATGTTGACATCATCATGCTTTATGAAGAAACCAAAGTATTTTTTATTGTTCAAAAATATTAATACAAATCCATTTTATTTAATTTTTATTATAGTTATTTATTAATTATTAAACAAACACCATGCAATAGGTAAATTTATCTTATATAAAAAATATAGATTTTATTGTTTATTGGTTTTAAATTTACATTTATTTTGCTACATTCTTTTGTTAATGTATAATACTACTTTTGCAACATTTCAGGATAAAATAGATCATCAAAAACTGACCTCATTCATATAAATTTCCTCAATTGAATTGTTCTGTGCGTTAAGTTCTAATAGTGTTCGTGGAAACACAATTTCCGGTCCAATTATATTGCTTTGCACATTCAAAATTTGCAAATTTGTGAATCCCAAAATGTGAATCTTTTTGATAAAGTTATTACTCAAGTCCAAGTAATTCAGTTGTGTCATATTTTTAAAGAAATTTTTGTCGAAAACTTTTATTTCATTATTTGATAAATCTAACGTGATCAGTTCATTTAGAATGCTGTTTTCAAATCCCCGAAGATTTTTCAATGAACAATGACTCATGTTCAATAGGGTCAAAGAAAGTATTTCAAGCGTTTCATTCCTAAAATCTTCAATGTTATTGTAAGCCAGATTCAATTCTACAAGTTCCTTAAAATCATTTAAATGTTTCAAATCTTCGATGTTATTGACTGACAAATCCAAATATTTGACTCCGTGTGTATTTAAACCTGCAGGTACTGTTGAAAAGTTGTTGTGGGAAAAGTTTAAATTGACAAAAGTGGTATTCGGATTATTTTGAATCTGGTGAAGATGCGTTTCGCTCAGCTGCTGGTTATTGCAATCAATTATGACATACTTATCTGAATAAAAGAGAAAAAACAAGAGTTTGCTGTTGATTTCATTAAAAAATTTATCATATTTAATTTATGACTAAAACCGACACATCGTTGGTTATCCCATCACCTTTGTAAGAACACTCGCACCTTGTACACATGCGGAGCGCGGTATCACCTAAAGCAACGTATAATATCAGAAATGTAGCGATGTACAGTCTTTCACGATCCATCGCGATTTAAACCGATTTGAGCGCCCCATTGAATCGCAGCCATCGTCAGTATCGTTATCTCGTTCAAATATTCTTTACTTTAGTGTGCCTCGCTGCTCGATAAGAGTGATTATTAATGGAAATCAACAAAGAGTCATTCATAAATGTTTTATTTTACAGTTACAATTTCAACTGATGTTTTCAACATTTGTTTAAAATTCCATTTTAATTTTCAAAAAAATTCATTTCCTTTATTTACAAAGTATAAAACTGTCATAATATTACATTTTCAGAGACTATTGAATGTATTTATTAACTTCACAATGTGCAAAAATAATGAGATTCAATAATTATAATATGTATGACGCTTAAAAAAATTATTCAGACTATTTATTTACTTTAAATTAAGCATTCTGTAAGACACTTTTGTTAGCAATACAATGACTCTCAAAATATGACATTGAAGGAAAAGAAAAATTGAATGTACAAGTCTTTTCAGAATTTTACGAACAGTTTATCAGGATCTCTTGAAGAAATTTGTGATTGGTATTTGTTTTTTTAGTTTAGTTGATTGCTCAATTTTCTTAGGCACTGGAGCAGGTTCAGGTTCAGCATCAACTTCTTCAATGACAGTTACTTGTTTTGTTAAAGAATAACCATCCTCATCTTCATAGGATTGAGTTATGACTTTACGGACTTTTACTTTACCACTTTGAGTTGGCACAGGCTCCGGAGTAGGTGATTTTCTGCAATTCAATACACATTATATAATAAACTATACTTTATTTCCTAAACAGAAAAAAACTATTTCAAGTAAAATAAATTCATTTATATAAAATATATTGCACACCTTGAGAATGCATTTTGAGGTGCTTGAACGATTTCTTCTGGTTCTTCTTCTTCTTCCGAATGATTAGATTTCATTTCTTCATCCTCACTTGAATCCGAAGCAATAAATATACGTTTACGCTTAGTCTCCTTTTCCTTCTTAGAGGGACTTCTAGCTCGTTTCTTACTCTTTATATTTTTTGTTGGTACATTTTTCTTTCTGAAATTATCGTTTTATATTTAATTGTGTCTAAATGAATGACATAAAAAAAAAACAATTTTGATATATCATTTTAACTTACACTGCTTTTGGTTTTTCAGGTTGAGACTCAACTTTTTTTGTATTATTCTTTTCTACTGTTTCTTCAACTTCTTTTACCCTACAAAATAATTGATGAAATTAAACACAAATACATATAATACTTAAACTCCTTTACATTCTTTTATACATACTCTTTAATAGGAGATTCTGATTTTCTTTTATCCTCTTTAATATTTGAACTTTTTGAATCTATAAGGGGCCTCTTAAGAGTTGATACTTTTCCAAAAAGATTTTTAAATCCAGCTTGACTAGATTGGATAGGTTTTTTATTTGCTTTTGAGTTATGTTTAGTACTGTCTGTCTTTGTATTTTTTGACTTATCTTTCTCTTCCTTCTTGTGCTGTTCTTTTTTTTCTTTTTTCTTTTCTTCATCTTTGTTATTAATCTTTGAACTCTCTTCTATCTTTAATTGTGTCTCCTCCTCAATTTTCTTTTCAACTTTTTTTGGTTCAACAGTTTTGGTGTTTTCCACATTTATTTCAGTTGGTTTAGTACATTTCTCTTCCTCAGCCCTCAAGGGACATTTTTCAAGTTTTATAGCACTAAAGCGCACATCACCATCACCTGCAGTTGCAAGCAATTCTATGTCAGGCAAAGCTTTTTGTACGCTGTATATGTGCTTAAAGTCAAGATGTGAGAATTTTTGTTTTGCCTTATTAAGATCAGCATCACGGGTAACTTCCACTCGCAAAGATCCATCTTTGAGTTGACCCTTTATTAAAAATGTTGCAACAACGTTATCTTTTTGGCTGTCATAGTACTGTTGCAAAATATCCTTGGCAATATTTACATGAACTTCAAGCTCTTTACTCAACCATTTGTATGTTACCTTGGAAAAGAAAAACAATTTAATTTGTTAATAAATTTTAATAAATCTCAATTCACCTATAAATATACAGAAAATAATATTCAGTTTGGTAGTTAAATGAATTTATCTGTCAATTTTTAACTAACTTAGTAAGAAATTATTTTGTTTGCAAAATGACACACATATTTAATTAAATTAAATAGATACGTTTATGAAATCAGTTGGTTAGTTTTCATAAAATTGAGTTACATAAATTTGTTTAGCTATGATAATTATAATTTTTACTTGTGTCAATATTTGTCAAATAACGTATCTAATTTAAATCGAAATTTAGTAGTTTACTCCATAATGTTCTCCCATGTATTTATATATACTAAAATTATTGTTAAAGTTCAATTTTTTTTAATTATTAAACAATATATACGTATGTATAATATTATTGTTTAGTCACAAAAACAAAACAAATACAAGGTTACGTTTCAAAAATGCCTCAAACAACAATTAATTATTAAATTATTTCTTACCAATTTATCGTTGTCGTTTACAAAGGACGCGACGGTTTCCATATAAATATTTAAATCCTGTGCCATGTTGTACTCTTTTTCGTTTTTTAATTAAAGGAATTTCAAAAGAATAACCCCGAAACCACTGGATTTATCGAAAACGTAAACTTAACAAGTCCTTGTAACGATGGTTTTTAATATTTGTTTATACAAACATCCACTTTTCGTGTAAACGGAATTTTAAATTCATCCTTTTGTGCAATTACAATTCATTAAACATAAATACAACAAAATATTTCAAAATGATCAGACACTCGCGAATATTTGTTCAAAGCACGAAACCAGTGGAAACAAGCACGAAAGCGAGATTCAACAGCGGTGCCCCCTACAACGTGCCTCTTCGTCTAGCTCCGCACTTTGTTTAGTTCAGTCCCGTTGCCGTCGGTGTGTGCGTGTTGTGTGCGCGCGTGCGTAAGTCACACATCTCCATTTTCGGATTTTTTTCTCATTACGTAGATAATTTTTCTATTTTCGCTTTCGTGCCGACAATTCGTTCAGCGGCGCAAAAATTTACGCTCAGAATTTCTCTGCAATTTTTCCGCCATTTTCCGCCAACTTCTCGAGCGGTTCATTTCAACCCGAAATTTGTCTAGTTGAACTTTAACTTCACCCCCTTCAATTCCTCTTTCTTCCCAATTTTATTTATTACAGGAGAATAAAATAAAAAGAAGGAACGCTTGATTGGCCTAAATTTTTGCTACAAAATTGTCGTGAAAATTTAAGCGGAATGTTCAATTTATTGGCATCGGACAGGGATCATTCTTCGTGGCTGGTTTTGTGGTTATGATCGACTTTTGACAGGTGAGATTTTTCACCAAATTCGGAATGTTTGCTCATAACATTTTATGAGTTTATGAATGAGTTTTGGTACGCGACACCTGGTAGTCCGATGATGGATTTTTGTTTTGATTAAAAAGTTGGCTTTGAGGTTAGAATTGTATAAGGATACAATTGGGCACTTGCAACCAGTAGACTCGAAATAAGGGAGCAAAATGACAGACGGAAATTCGGATGTCATCTCTGAGATGTTCAGCTTACTGGAGTCCAATAAGCTGAAGGATGTCGATGAAATCAAGAAAATTTTTCATGATCACTTTTTATCCAGTCAGTATAATTTTTATTCATCAATTAATAACAATACAAATTGCATTATTACGATATGACTTATAATCATTTGATTTAAAACAATAAGTTATATAATATTTATAACTATTAAATTATTTATTTATTATCTCTGGTTCTTTATTAACTGGATGATATTATAATATTATTATAGTAGTACATTTATTTAAATGTTTGCATAAGTTTTTTTGTATATTGTGAGTGTTTACAACTTTTATTTATTTGTTGGAATGTTTATTTTCATATTTTTGGTTTATTATTATTATTATTATTAATATATAAAAAAAGTACAATTGTAAATTGTTTTATTGTATTTATTTTATATTCTAGTTAAAGACAATTGGTTGGTGAACGGCTTATTTGATTATTATTTGTATACAAATTCTCCAAGAGCGATTGAAGTTTTAGTGGGGGTGAGAGAACCCCATGATAAATATCTTTTGGACAGACTTGCAGAGACATTAGCTAAGCCAGGAAGTTGTGAACATCGTGAACGAAGCATAACATTTTTAAGTCATGTTGCAAGACAGCAACCTACATGGTTACATAAATTATCAGGACATCAACTCTTCAAAGAGTTACTCAAATTACTGAAAGTAATTATAAATTAAAGACTTTAATTGCCTATATTATTGCTTAATATTACGCATTATTTCTATTTTAAATGATATTTAGTATACTGCTTAAAATCCTTTTGTAAATAGTTAATAAAAAGAAATTTATACTTTTTTTTATTAGCTATACTTATTGAAGAAAGCTTAAAAAATGTATACTTTAAAAATAAATTTAATAAAAGAATTTACAGGCTGAAGGAAATATGATATCGTTAATGGGTGCTTTATTGCTTTTGATAACTTTATTGCCAATGTTGCCAGCAACATTAGGTCCATTTCTTAATGAAATTTTTGAGGTTTATGGACGTTTCGCCAGTATTCATTATCACCAGTCATCTGTGATTGCTCCCACAATAATAATGAATAATAACAATACTTCCTCAAATGTATCTGATATAGAACAAGTTTATCATATACATTTACAGGTTAGTCATATATATTTATGATTATTATAATTATATACATTCTCATTTATGAATTTAATTTCAATCAATATTACATATGGAACATTGCTTATTCAAATTTAAATGTTTTTGTTTTACAATCTCTGTTTTGATTTTGCAATTTATTTTAGTAATGTCAAATTAATTCATAATTACTCTTTTCAGATTGCATTGAATAGTTTATTTCATAGACTGTACGCAATGTATCCATGTAATTTTATTTCATATTTGAAACAACAATATTCTCAAAGAGATCAGAATCCAATTTTTAGGCATACTATCAAACCAATGTTAGATTCTGTTCGGATGCATCCATCACTTATTACGATGACAAAAGATGCTGAAGTAGCACCTGCCAGGTAGTTATATAACTTCTTTAAAATATTAATTTACAAAATCTTTTTATGAGTACTGTACATATTTAATTAACTGTTGTTTAGATTTCTTTTATATTTTTAATGCATTGAATATATATATTGCATTTATGACTGTAATTTTATGTTAGGTGGAAAAAGATACAACATCATGACATTGTAGCAGAGTGTGAAAAATTTACATTAGATGGAAATCGCCAGGAAGAAGTAGTGACTCCACATGCTCCTCCTAGGCATTTCACTCCTATACCTGGTAGATTTCAAAGATATTTATTTATTTACAAATAGATGCTTCTTTGATAATTTTATATTTAAATTAAAAAGAAATACACAAAGAAATATGTTTAATATATTCTAATTTAATGTTTAAAATCTTATTAAGAATTCCAATAATTTGCAGTACTAGTAAAATATTCTATGAATCATTAGTTCAATTGTTCTTTGATAGATAATATAGTTATACCCTAAATAATGTACTTGTAAAACGTATAATTGACTGTAATAATTTCATTTTACTTTTAAGATCACACAATTTCGCAAAACACTCCAACGCCATCTGGACAATGTAATGATGAAGAAGATATTTTTTGGTCACCAAGTATGGTCGTATCTCCACACAGCCCACCGCCTTTAAATACTGCACCTGAATCACGGTCAACGCCATCTACACCGAATACAAACAGATCTCGAACTTCTCCTCCAGAAGCTGCGGTAGAAGCTACTCCAGAAACTACACCAGTAAAGGTGAATTGTCTAGTATTAAATTTTATTTAATTTTTTCGTAATATATTTGCATTTAATGATTAATAATTTTTTTTTAGGATTTGAGAACATCGCAAAGGCAAGTTCCTTTGGGATCAAGTGCGGTTAGAGCGCTAAGTGCTTTTGGGAATGGTGCACTTGGAGTAAACTCACGCCCTACAACGCCGATTTCAGACTCAAGTCACGTTATTGTTGCTCAAAAGTTAGGAAAAATAATGACGGATCGGCAAAATTTGAGTGCAATGCGTCAAAAATCCGTATTCATTGCGACAGAAGATGAGGATAGTGAGGGTTGGGTTTCTGTAATACCTCAGCAAAATGGCAAGAACGAATTCTCTTGTCAGGAAGATCAAGAAGTAATAATAATAATGTTTATTATTGTTTTAAAATTTTATTTAATGAGAAAAATCGAATGCTTAGAAACTGATGAAATTGAGTTTATTTACCTTTTTTTATTTACATATTTATGGAAATAAATCTATATAAATGTTGTTTTGTATACACTATTAATAAAATTGTACATTTTAGATCGCAGCAATTGTGAATTCTCAAAACGGTAGCAGGAGTACTCAAAATTTACAAAGCGAATTTCAAACAATAGAAAGTTTATCCAAACAGATCCAAAAAATTCCATTCGGTTCAAAGTATCTGCGAACGACACCATCTAGCTTTTTAAAAGTAAGTATAAGGTATAAGGTGTAAGGTAACCACAAGTATCAATTATTATAAATAAATATTTTTTTAGATGTGTCGAAGGAGCAAATCTTGTTCAGACCTAAGCTGGAACGAAAACAAGGATACAACTAACAAGATAAGGGGAGATCAAAAGGTCATAAAGGAGGGAAAGATAACGGTAGAAGACGTAGGAACTCAAACAATAAATTTACAAAATGAAAACTGGACGAATGCAGATGGTTGCGGCAAAGTCTCAAGGCAGAGTTCTGATAGTCGAATGACACCAACAGCTTTGCTGGATAAGTACATTGAAAGTTGTGTTCGAGCCAACACTTTGGATGGAAATCATAAATTTAGTAGTAAGTTTATGAGTATTTATAAAAAAAATTATAAGCTCTAAACATTATTTACAGTGGGTTCAATGCTTTCTATTTCAATCGTATTAAATTTACGAACAAAAATTAATAAATGTTTCTTAGATTTAAATTTAACCGTTTAATGTGGATTTATTTTTCTTCAGAAAATAGGCAAAAACAATTAAAAACAAAAAAGAGTTCCGAAGAAATGGATTCAAATGAAGATTGTCAAGAAGAAGATAGTTCTGATTGTGTTTACCAACATTTGCAGTTGATGCAGATGCAATTACAATTCGAAAGACAAAGAAGAGAAGTACACGCGGAAAGGAACCGCAGATTACTGGGAAAGTTACGCGATTCTCGAGCTCTTGAAGAGCACACCAATGCACTGGTGAGCTTTTTTATTTTAATCGATATGTGATATCGTGAAGTACAAATGTTGAACAAACAATTTGCTTTACAGACAAATCGTATTAAAATGTTGGATAAGGAGATCGAAAGTCTGAAAGTAAACGTAGATAAAACAAAAAAGGAATCACAAAATTCAGAAGAAAAACATTCAGAAGCCCTTCGATATTGGCAAAAACAGGTTTATCTTACTATTACTTTAGTAGATGAATACGTTTAAACACGTGTTTAAATGACATTATAAATGTAATATTTCCAAACATTTCAATTATATTACTTAATCTTGAAATATATTTGAAAATTTAAAATTTTGCAAAGTATTGAACTTACATTTATCAAAGTTAAAACGATTTATTTCAAATTGGTTTTTAGTGTGTAGAAGAGCAAAAGCTGAATAAATCACTAGGCGATCAAGTAGAAGCTCTCAAAATAGAGTTAAAAAATGAACAGAAAAAGACGGCAGATTGCGAGAGGCAAGTAAACACAGCCGAAGCTGCTCTCAGTGAGGCGGCGCATCAATTGAAGGGTGCTTTGAAAGCAGCTAGTCAAACTGAGGAAATCAAACGAGTTTTGGATTCTGTGCAGAAAAAGTATCTTCTTCTGGGAGAGGTAATTCTTATTATATTAAAAGGAAAAAATACGAATTCATTAAATTTAAGACATTTCTAGAGATTCATAGTTAAATCTGTAGATAATAGATAAATTTGATCTTTCAGGTTCAAACAAGGATACAAGAACGCACAACTGGTCCAATTCACATGGCTCGAACCGAAGCTTTACTTATTCAAAAAGGATACTCAGAAGAATTATCAAGTAATTAAACTTTTTTAAAGTTTACAATTACTTAAGTTTTTGGGAAGAGATTCGTTTGTGCTTTATAAATATTAAACGTCGTTAACAGGTGATTAATAATCATTTTCCTTCTTTAGGCTTGCGCAGACAATTAGAATCCCAAACGACGAAAATTGATGCTCTTCGAAGTCGTCTAGCAGAATTAGAGAATCGCGACGCAAGAAAGGAATTACAGTTAATCGAAGAACAACGTCATCTGCAGGAAATTCAAGAATGCCACGAGGCTGAGCTCGCTGCTGTTGAGTCCAAGTACACGGCTCAGATGCAGATCAATCTGTTTCTTGAAAGTCGAATTCTTGAATTGCATGGGATATTGGAGGCTGCTACGTGTCGCCCGGGAGGCGCCACTTCCGCGGCAATCAATCTCGCGTCGTCGGCGTCGTCGCCTAAGGAGCGTTCACCGCCACTTTCAGTGAGCCTTGCGTCTTCAAGTGAGGGTAGCCTCGCATACATGCAGTCTGCCGCAACACCCGGTATAGTTATGAACGACTATTGCAATACCACCGGCGAGATCTCAAACTTACAGGCCATTGTCGAGCCGAATCAACAAGTAACCTCGTCTGATTCTTTTTAAATTATTATTCCTAGTATAATCCTGTTGTTTTGTGTAATGTTAAATATTGAATTGAGTAAGTGTAAATTTCAATAATGCGCGACACAATCAGTTATAATTTTTCAATTCACATTACTTCTAGAAAACGAAGACCGCTAAAAGCCGTTAAAAATATCAAATACACAATTCAAACTTCCTGGTTTTTTCAGTTTTCACCGTTAAATATCGATGTTGAAGCAGCTGTTTTCCCTATCGTCTGAAATTTAAGTTTGAAAGCACCAAGTTTTAACATGAGATAGTAATTAAAGAATGTTGAATCGCGAATTTAAATTTTTAACGGTTTTCTAATTGTCTTTATTATTTGGGTTGATCAAAAGTTCTGTATTTACTTTTAGAATTAAGTAAAGATTATTTTCAACTGCATATCTTAATATTGTTACGTGATGTATCAATGATTTACAAAAATATGATAAAAAGGAAACAATATATTACTAAATTATTATAATATGCTTTCGTCTACAAAAGTAATGCAATACTTTTGATCATCATTTTACTTTATTAATTGTGGTACTGCTTCAAAAGGGGTAATTTAATTTTCATTATCTACTTTATCATATTGAATTAATGTTTGAAAGTTAAAGAAATTTTATAAATCAGGTTAATTGAATTTTATTATTATTATTAGTAATATTGAATGCAGTGCATTCAATGTTTAATGTATTGTAAGTATTATTTTTATAAGAAATTTGCACTATTATTTTTAGATCGTATGCCCTCATTACAATGTAATAAAATTCAGTGTTGTTTACTCTGCAATAATATTCAATAATTAAATATTATTTAATTAAAAAGTTATTATTATCCACATTGTAAGTGATTCATATACTTGAATCCCATGTACTATATATTGTTGGGATCGGAACTATTTGTGTTGCTTAGTAAAAAATATGACATTGTTACAATTGTTTACTGTCGGATTCAAAGTTCAAAAAAATTTGTTAAACTTTTGTTATATTTATTAACCTCTTAATTAAGTTTAAACGAAAAACTGTATAGTTTGTAGTTTATAGAGATAACTGGGATTCGATTGTATGCAATAAGTTATTTATAATATGCCTGTTAAATGTTTGAACAGTTTAGAAATTTTATATTTTGAACATTTTTGAACAGTTCAGGTTCGAATTGAGTTCGAATGTATTAAATGTTTGAAAACGTTGTTCAAATTTATCAAAAGAAATACGTATTTTATTGATATCTGTGTTTATATTAGCGTATATATTTTTCTTAATTTCTTTATTAAAAAAATATGTAGTTCTTACTAGAACTAAAACAGGTCTGGTTTTAGGTTGCCACAGAGAAAATTAATTAGATATGAAGATTATATATCATGAACAGATATCAAGGAAACACGCAATTCTTTTAACAAATTTGAAAGAAGTATTCGAACATTTCAATTGTTCGAATTCTGAACTATTTAAAAATGTTCTAAGATGTTCATTGACAGGCTTCATTTATAAACTACGATAATGTACAATCATTTTTGTAGTCTTGTATAATAACTTTTTTGTAATTTTATAAGCAAAATATTTCGATTTGATATTATTTAAGCAAATTAATTGCTATTTATTTTACTAACATTTAGTAAACGATCTTAAAATATCAGTGCATATACTTAAATTTACTTTTGAAAGAACACAATAACAAAGGAGTATTCAAAGTTTTTGAGAGAGTGTTTAGAGACAATTGACAACTTTAAATACACATTGGAAGTATTATTTTAATTTAATAGAATGTAATTTATTGAACATTATAAAAGTATTTGAATAAAAATTAATATATATATATATATATAAATTTCTATTAACTTTTTTAAAAATTTCATTTTTTATTTCATATTCAATGAGAAAAATGTTTATTAATTTCATATTAGAAAATGGGGATTTTCTAGCTAAAAAATAATATTAAGAATTTATTTTTTTTTATAATCCAGAGATTATCATTGCTTTTGACTTATTTTTCTTCACACATTACATTAATAAAACAACTAAGATATATATAACAATGATAAAATAATTTACCATTTTCCTAAACACACATAAAACGTGAATATTTAAACCATTTTTAAACATTCTTTAATTAAAAAATATTTAAAATAATACAAAATATGTCATTACTTTACAGACGCATTCTCATCTTCGGGCGAATGTCCCATTTGGTAATAATATAAGAATAATGCTGTGTGAAATGTTTAAGAAAATTTAAAACTAAAAAGATGGAAATCTCAGTTATACATGATAGATAAAGCATTTAATTGGACGGAATAGTACACTGAAAAGATATAATTCATAATTTATAGCTTAAAAAATTATATTATTGACGATAGTGTCATGGACCGAATTTGTAATAATTTATATAGGTTCTGCCTCCACTTGTAATACAAAAAGAAATAATAATAAATATATAACATTTAATAGGTATTATATTTAATAATAATAAATTTAATATTGTTTTGATATCACTTTACACGAGTTATCTATAAGCGAGTATTCACGATGACAATACAGCGACACTTATAGCTTTTTGTCTTGACATTTTATTTAATTTTGAAATTATTCATTTAAACGAATAATTGAGAATAATAATAATAATAATAATAATAAATTAATCTAGATGAAATATTACAAAGGCATTACAATCTTTTTTCGTTCGAATAAATTTATAATAAAGTTTGCTGTATACTGATAAATTTAACATCTTCATTACAAATAGGGCATGCATGCTAATTGGGACATTCGCTTTACATTTTACTTGAAAAATAATGTTTAATTATTTACTTGATATTATAATTGAACAGTGGAGCTAGGAGAATTCACGTAATTAATCAAAAGCATATCGATTAAACGAATTTTCGAATTTGGAAGTGTATATTGATTGATGCAAATTGAAATATTCGATATTTGGTTACAGAGAAATGTTCATTAATCGATCACGGATTAAGTTAGCGTATATGAAATGTCGTACAAAATTAAACGAGTATCGATAAATGTGTAAATTTTGTTTTCAATCTGTTACTTTTGCGAGCAATTACTTATTTTTACCTGTTGATTATTTAAGTTTATAAAAAAATATAAAATATTATAATTAAAAGCAATTGCTGTCAAATTTGTATCATTGAAATATTTGAAAATGAAAGAATTTCAACAAAAGTTTGAAAATATCGCCCCTGGATCGCTTCGAGTTTTGTACGTACGTTGTAAATGGAATTTGACTGCGCGATCAGTCGATAGTACATCAATTTAATTAATCGAATTAAAATTAATTAAATTGCCTGCTATGTGCCAGTTGCTTAATAGCAGCGCGCGGAACTGGATGATGATGTATCATATAATATACTGTACAATAAATATATTATCCACGGCATTCTGTATTATTCGTTCGGCATACTTTTTTGTACACTTTTTTTTTTGTTTTTAATTAGGACTGTAAATATTCGCGAGACGAGTTTTTATAGTATTTATGTAACGTCGATTGTGCGCGATTCCGTTTTGTATGTTGTTACAATTGGAATCACCGGACAAAGCGACCAACTCTTTTTAATCGTTATTGCAATGTGTTTTTTTTTTCTTCTGTTTTTGAGCGTATTTTTTTTTTACTTTTGCTTTCCTCCCCATCAACATGTGTTTGGTTCCTGATCAGTTGTATTGGAGTTTGCATATAGCTTTGTATTGAATTGATCAAAAGTTGTTTTGTTATACTGTACAACTTGCGAACAAATAAAATTTCTTGACTTGTACCATTCTGCTTCTCAATAGTTCAAATAATTAAATATTATCTATGTAATTAGTAAGGTATCAAAAATGAAAATTTATTTGGAAGAATGATTTAGAATACCATTTTTGTTGCTTAATGTATCAATTATTAATTGTTATTTAACATTGATTATAGTTTAGATTCTGTAATGAGTTGCGTGTTTAGGGCTATGGGAGTGGAATATTCGAGGAAATGCAACTCCTAATTATTCCCCTTTCTTAAACTACCATTTTACACGTTATATTTGTCTTGTTTTTAGGTATTCGTGTTATGAAACAGTCTTGTGAGAACATTTAATATTGTTTTGTGCTTAAAATTAAATGTTTCACTCGACATGATTTGTAACACAAATATCTTTTATATGTTAGCTAAAACGTTGAACTTTAAATGTTTACCTTAAGATCTATCATTGAAAATATTAATTAACAATTATAATTCATTTTAAATAATATGATATTTTTATAGTAGTATCTTAAATTTTGTTCATCATCGGTAAAGATATTTTATATCTTTACCGATGGTCCATCTCCGATAGACCATGTGTATAAATTTAATACTAATTTAGTACTTAGGCATCATTTTAATGTTAAGCGATCGTGCAAATATTAATTTAATATAAAATTAATTTTTAAGCTCGCAATGATAGTTGAAATATAACTGAACCACTAGACTTTACTTTAGGGATTTTGTGTATGACTTGGTTACCTAAACCAAAGGTAATATCTTTGAATTGTTTTCCTCGCAGGTACATCATAATGGAATATCTCTTGACTAAGTGATTTCGTTGTTATATCTGGAAACTTGAGCGTTATATTTATTTATGTCTCGTGAATCGACAATGCGAAATTTGATGCAAGAACGTAAAAGCCTCTGCACAATGAAATAGATGTCTGCGCAGACAAACCTTTTGTCCTTTTCTTCGCGAGCGTTTATCAGGCTTTTAATTCGACGCAGTGCTCGCGATCGGTTAAGAAACGCGAATCCCGGTCATCTTCGGTTGTTAATATTGGCCGTTCTTCTGGAGAGCAATCCTTGATATTATCAACAATCGATGATACTTGCTGCGAAGCGAACGAGTAGATAAAGCGGCATTTTGGTCAGACGGGAAATGAGGAAAGTTTGAGTGTTGAATTAATGATTCCTAAAAGCTTTCGAATTCCACGATTTGGCCCACAATCAGCGTGGACTATATATTAAATTGTAACTCTAACGCTTTAAATACTGCTGAAATCCGGAAATAAAATGTCCCCCCCCCCACTTTAAGTCTGCTTGCGATAAGGAATCAGTTTACTTGTTTAAATCTAATAATATATATGTTTAATAATCAGTGTTTTTAAGTAACTTTTGATTATTAGTCATTATATTAATTTATTTATAATTATTTTATAAAGTATTTTTAACTGTACTATATTTAATTATACAAAATTATCTTGAATATGATTTTAAATTTTAATTTATTGACTTATTTTAATGCCACAATTTAAGCAGTATTTAATTTAAGTTATACAATTTCCTTTATGATATAATATATGATTGTTTATCGTACAAAGGAATAATTTATAACTTCCTCTTTTATCTACAATTACACGACGTTTCTATAAAAAATGTAAATGATATCTTGATCTATGTGAATATTTGCAGGTTTGCTACCGTTAATGTAATAATATGAGCATTTTTTATTCATGAAATCTGGCAAAAAGTAAAGTATTGTGAAAGTTAATGTTAATTATAAATTTTTATTGATATGTAATCCAATAATCTCTACTTCTGAATAGACAAGAAATTTAGTAAAGCAAAAGATTATATATAGTACATAAAAAAAAAAATATATATATATATATAACATAAAAAATATATAAAATAAAATACATTTGTATATAAAATATAAGAAAAATGAAGGCTTTAAAACCATTTTTGTTCTGATCTCGAATATATCTTATTAATAATCAATACTTTGCAAATGAATAAATGAATGCTGTAATTATACATAAATACACGGAATTTTGCCTGCGGGGTTTCAAGAATCCGGAACTAAAATGTTTTTTTATTTCTTAACTCTATATAAATACGTCTCTCTGTCGAGTTCTCAATTTTTGAAACAAACTCACTGTTAATTTTGCTTCAGTTTTCAGTAAGGGGAGACGAAAAAGAGTAATAAATAAATTGAATTTTTATACGTCGCGTGTAATTAACAAAGGATGTGAGCGAAAGCGTAAAAACGTTCTAAAAGCTATTTGCGTAATTTCCCTTTTACGCGGCGAAAAGGGATCGGCTGTTATTTTTAGAAAAAAAGAAAAAAAAAAGACGCGGAAAAAAGAGAGAAGTCAAGAAAAAATTACGCGTCGAAGAAAATTTTACGCGGCAATTAAATTTCGCGCGTGAAACACATCGAATGAAATGTGCGAGCCACGGTCGGGCGCTGACGAAATGAACGCGGATCGTTTTTCGGCGGCCTTTTTTTTTCCCCAGATTTCAGCTCACAATGGAAAGTTATTTATGGCGACAAATTTGCTACATTTGATTCAATTCACTTCAAGTTATTTGTTAATTTAGAGGATTGCATTAAGTTTAAATAATTGCAAATGATTTTAATTGACAAATTATTTTCGCGTGAGTAAATTTAGTTAATTTTTTATCGAATGATCATTTTTTTTAAAGTTTCATCAAATTCAAGTATTAAGCAAACGTTTAATATTTGTTATTTATACCCCTAGTATATCAATATATCAAACATATATGGTCCATATATGTTTTAACAATTTCATATAAAGAAATAAAAATGTCATATATGGTCGATATATGGCAATAATTGATATAAAATTCTATCCATATACGCATTTAATAATTTCTTTATGTGGAAAAATCAATTCATATATGGACATATGTGCTTTTCCTTAATCCATGTATGGAAATAATTGATATAATACTCTTTCAAACATGTTCCAATTCTAATTAATTATTAAATAAGATGACGATTGTTATATTTATGTATTTTTATTGTGACGGGTGGCGGGCTCTGCGCTGCGTTATCGGCCATCCGTTACTATTCGCGATCCCGAGAATCCCCGAATTTGCCCGACGCGCCGCGAAAACATGTGCGCCGCACATGGTCGGCCGTGCGCGCCGCCATTACTATCACTTCGGATCGGTCCGAGTTTCGGTGATGTACTGGTAATGTATCGCGCAGTCAAATATCGTAATGTCGAGTATAGTTAAGTAAAGTAAACAAGTGAAGTTAAATTCATGTGTCGTACGCCAAAAAATTCGTTCGTTTTCGTAAATCGTCAGTTGGAAGTTATGCGGCTTTGATGCAAAATTGAACGGAAAGTCGTTTGTCCATTTTTGCCGCAGGAATGAGTCCCTTCCCCC